>OAMR01000202.1:1869167-1905244 GCA_900205405.1 Echinochloa crus-galli | reverse complement strand
ATGTCAGCTTCAACTTACTAATCGCGAGTGCAGACTGCCGAAACCATCGGCTATTTATTGGCAGCAAAACAGCCAATGCTTCCTCTGGATAGCTGATATGTACTTTTGCCGATCAGCAACCACCCATTGCTTCCTCTGGATAGCCCGATCACATATGAGGCTTGAAATAATGGCTAGCTTCTTCCTTGCCCTGGCCTTGCACGTGAGACTTTCCAAATATAGGTGGCCAAATATATCAATTGTCCATACTGGCATGTGAGCACCCTTAATGCAAGTCTGGTCATCACGTATGTGTATATATGTCTGTCCTTTGCTTTGCTCTTGTTGGCTGACTGCATGCATATTCCCTTTGGCACGAAATATTCTTCTCCGAATATTATGACTCTAGAATAATCAAGAACAAATTTGCTTGATCAAATAGCCGATGTGGTTGAACCAACAGTCACGTGAGACTTTCCAAATATAGGTGGCCAAATATATCAATTGTCCATACTGGCATGTGAGCACCCTTAATGCAAGTCTGGTCATCACGTATGTGTATATATGTCTGTCCTTTGCTTTGCTCTTGTTGGCTGACTGCATGCATATTCCCTTTGGCACGAAATATTCTTCTCCGAATATTATGACTCTAGAATAATCAAGAACAAATTTGCTTGATCAAATAGCCGATGTGGCTGAACCAGCAGTCGTCGATTTTTCTCTCGATGCTGCTATCAGCCACGTCTTCTCAACTCAGTGTACTGACGCCTGTTCAGCTTCATGCACGCTTGGTAGTTGCCCACTTGGCAATAAAATTGAGAGCCCATGATAATCTATAGTGATGACCATGCAAGTACGCCTGGCTCCAATGGAGAATCCTTCGGGCTCGTCATCCGTATTTTGCTTCCTCTAAGAGTCATGGTACACATATCGCACCTGTTTAGCCGATGTGATGCTTACTGAGCTTTGTTGCCTTTCACTTCTACTGTCAGATCTATCCTTGCATCTCGAGTGTTCCGAAGATGAACTTGACAATGCACTGAGATCCTCTGACACGTGTAGTGGATACGGGAGATTGAGATACTGATACTGTGCCACTTGTGTGAGCAACATGTCCGGAGTTTTTCCATATCCGATCCTTCTTTTGGCTATACAACTAGTATTGAATCTGAAAGCTTTTTCTCATTAGTTGCTTCCTTTCTGCAGTCAAGAATTAACTAATAATTCTGATTTTCAGTCAAACCATATTTGCTTTCGGAGCTGTACAAAAACTGTAGGTTTTCCACATCCTCAAGAGTGAACGTTCTGGCGCTTTCCTTTCTTTCCGTTTCAACAGGAGATTTAGTCAACCAGCCGCATCAACTCAGATATTGTATTCTGACGCGCTTCTATGTGTATTTTGATCAGCAAGATTTAGCCAATCATGACCGTATCGGCTATCAGAGCATCCGTATCCGTATTGCGAAACTATTGGCGATGTACCGTTGGCTGCTCTACCTAAGCCGGTTACTGCCAAGTTAGATGACTTAATCATCTGATGCTTCATCTGAAGTAGAAACTGTACCAACATCGGCCCCCCAAGTCCATCTCTAGTTATCTGCCCTTAGAGTTGATGAGGGTGAATAGCCGATTCAGTTCATCGTGATGTACCAGATACTTGATTCCTTTGAATCTTGTGCCAGTAACCCATCCGCAGTAATCCAAGACTGGGCATGGACAGGTCTCTTCACCAATTAGGCAAGTCATATGTGAAGCACTGAAAAAGTCTCCATCGGCTAGCATCGACGTTTTACTCTTTAAGCATTAACTCCTATATTGAACCGATTTCATCTATAAATAGCCGATCCTTCTCGGAACAGCCGATTTTTTGTGTGCGTTTGCTTTATAAAATCACAGAACGTGTCCTCCATGCACATGCGTCACCTTTTCAGCTTCATCTCTTGAATAAATATGGCATGTGCGTTATCCTCGTGGAATATCCTTATTTAGCCGATGCAGTTGCCTTTGCAAAGCGGTGGAGCAACATCGGCTTTTAACCTTCTTGAGCTTATCACCTTGGGATGTCAACGTGTTGCCACATGCCACAATTTGCTCCTTACAGATGACACGTATGGAAGAGTTGACCTGCTAGCTACGCAGTAACTTCCAATCTTGTGCTCCATAATAAATATATCATGCACACGTCTCTTGTTCAGCCGATGTCATGCTCCTTGAGAGGTGGAGTACAGAGCGACAGCTTTTGGTCTTCTTGACTGTCTCTTGGATGATATCAGCCATCAAGTTGATTTAATAGAAAATTGTTGTTCATCTTTTGTTGCTTCTTCTGGCCGAATCTTGTCGATGAAATATATTTTGAATGGCATCTTCATAGTGATCTGAAATGTGATGAATATTTGAAGAGGATCTGACTTCCGATCAAAATTTGTGGGTCCCACTGGGCGTGCCAAAAAGTGTAGCATCGACATTTTACTCTTTAAGCATTAACTCCTATATTGAACCGATTTCATCTATAAATAGCCGATCCTTCTCTGAACAGCCAATTTTTGTGTGCGTGTGCATATAAAATCACAGAACGTGTCCTCCATGCACATGCGTCACCTTTTCAGCTTCATCTCTTGAATAAATATGGCATGTGCGTTATCCTCGTGGAATATCCTTATTTAGCCGATGCAGTTGCCTTTGCAAAGCGGTGGAGCAACATCGGCTTTTAACCTTCTTGAACTTATCACCTTGGGATGTCAACGTGTTGCCACATGCCACAATTTGCTCCTTACAGATGACACGTATGGAAGAGTTGACCTGCTAGCTACGCAGTAACTTCCAATCTTGTGCTCCATAATAAATATATCATGCACACGTTTCTTGTTCAGCCGATGTCATACTCCTTGAGAGGTGGAGTACAGAGCGACAGCTTTTGGTCTTCTTGACTGTCTCTTGGATGATATCAGCCATCAAGTTGATTTAATAGAAAATTGTTGTTCATCTTTTGTTGCTTCTTCTGGCCGAATCTTGTCGATGAAATATATTTTGAATGGCATCTTCATAGTGATCTGAAAAGTGATGAGACACGTATGGAAGAGTTGACCTGCTAGCTACGCAGTAACTTCCAATCTTGTGCTCCATAATAAATATATCATGCACACGTTTCTTGTTCAGCCGATGTCATACTCCTTGAGAGGTGGAGTACAGAGCGACAGCTTTTGGTCTTCTTGACTGTCTCTTGGATGATATCAGCCATCAAGTTGATTTAATAGAAAATTGTTGTTCATCTTTTGTTGCTTCTTCTGGCCGAATCTTGTCGATGAAATATATTTTGAATGGCATCTTCATAGTGATCTGAAAAGTGATGAGACACGTATGGAAGAGTTGACCTGCTAGCTACGCAGTAACTTCCAATCTTGTGCTCCATAATAAATATATCATGCACACGTCTCTTGTTCAGCCGATGTCATGCTCCTTGAGAGGTGGAGTACAGAGCGACAGCTTTTGGTCTTCTTGACTGTCTCTTGGATGATATCAGCCATCAAGTTGATTTAATAGAAAATTGTTGTTCATCTTTTGTTGCTTCTTCTGGCCGAATCTTGTCGATGAAATATATTTTGAATGGCATCTTCATAGTGATCTGAAAAGTGATGAGACACGTATGGAAGAGTTGACCTGCTAGCTACGCAGTAACTTCCAATCTTGTGCTCCATAATAAATATATCATGCACACGTCTCTTGTTCAGCCGATGTCATGCTCCTTGAGAGGTGGAGTACAGAGCGACAGCTTTTGGTCTTCTTGACTGTCTCTTGGATGATATCAGCCATCAAGTTGATTTAATAGAAAATTGTTGTTCATCTTTTGTTGCTTCTTCTGGCCGAATCTTGTCGATGAAATATATTTTGAATGGCATCTTCATAGTGATCTGAAAAGTGATGAGACACGTATGGAAGAGTTGACCTGCTAGCTACGCAGTAACTTCCAATCTTGTGCTCCATAATAAATATATCATGCACACGTCTCTTGTTCAGCCGATGTCATGCTCCTTGAGAGGTGGAGTACAGAGCGACAGCTTTTGGTCTTCTTGACTGTCTCTTGGATGATATCAGCCATCAAGTTGATTTAATAGAAAATTGTTGTTCATCTTTTGTTGCTTCTTCTGGCCGAATCTTGTCGATGAAATATATTTTGAATGGCATCTTCATAGTGATCTGAAAAGTGATGAGACACGTATGGAAGAGTTGACCTGCTAGCTACGCAGTAACTTCCAATCTTGTGCTCCATAATAGCTATATATGCTAATCGGCCATTTGTGCATGAACGTCCTTGTAGCTGATCCCAAATTGTCGATCTCATAAGCCTGATGACCATATATCCAGATATACCTTTTTTCTACTCGATCTTCTTGGCAATCATCAGACGTCTTGCTTTTATCAGAATATCTCCTTACCAATTATATTTCTCGGCTGTCCAAATTTTGGTGTCAACACAGGCCCCCCTAGTTCGGAGTATGAATTTCATGCTTCGAACTATTTTAATCTGGTTTTCTTCACAAAGCCGAGAAATCCACTAGCAACAATAGCATGTTCTCACCATATTTCCACAATTTTACCAGCGTTGAAGATGAAGGAACCAATGGAAGTCAATCATCGTGCCCTTCTTCATGATGAATCACTTGATGTTGCCCAACATGCGTCTGTGGCGAGTCCAGGCCCCCCGAGGCATGGCTGATACAGGAGCATGAAACGCCGAGCATGTTCAACTCAAGAGTCTTTTGTCATCGTGTCCCCAGATCGGCATGTACGCCCTTTCATTATGGACCGATGAAGATGTTGATAACTTCTTTTATTATCTTGAAATCGGTCGTTGCAAAGCGAGGCTTGGACTAAATGTAACTTGATATCAGTAATTCTTTTCATACGAATTTCTTTCTGATATTCATCCTTTCTCTCGTTGCTGCTTTCTACTGGCTGGTCGATCTGACGTGCTGCTCCTCCGGTCCTGACGTCCAAGGCAGTGTCACCTGGCTCATCGGCTATTAGATAATTGTACAGAAGCCAAAATAGTCGATTGTTATGCCCACTAGTCAAGAGCTAATTCTTCTCGAACAGTTGATTCTCTTATTTTTGCATGTTTCCAACAGATGTTCACATGATGGCTCTTGGAGATTAATAAGCTTCTTCTACATGTATTCAAATAATCTTGTTTAATCAACAATGCCAGCCGATCCACATGAAGAGCTTCTAGCCTCCCTTGTCTTCTATATTATTCTTGATCATTCACAAGAAGAACTCTCAGTCGGCATGTCCCCCAAAATGTATTAAACAATATTTGCTTCCACAAGGCTATATATGCTAATCGGCCATTTGTGCATGAACGTCCTTGTAGCTGATCCCAAATTGTCGATCTCATAAGCCTGATGACCATATATCCAGATATACCTTTTCTACTCGATCTTCTTGGCAATCATCAGACGTCTTGTTTTGCTTAGAATATCTTCTTGCTAATGGTATTTCTCGGTTGTCCAAATTTTGGTGTCAACACATGTGCATGTAACAACCAATTAGTGTGGCTAATAATTAGGATATTTTATGTTAATCTGTTCTAAAATTTTCAGAATGACTTCTTTTTTGGGACGGAGAGAGTACAGTAAAACATCACTTATTGCGTCAATGTAGCAATTGGCAACCCGTAAAAGTTCAAAAACGATCAGAAGCATAAATATAAACTTCTATAGCGACACATCTGTGTAATTTCAAAAATATTCATAAGTTCTACTATTAGTCAGCATGATAATATTTGAAGTTAAAAATTCGAATATTGAGTTTACATATCCGAGGACCTCTTTCTTTTTCTCAGTAATCAACTTAATGTAAATCTTATGCCATTTAGAGACTTCATATAGAAGCCTCCGACCTCTCTCCTCAAGCCATTGAGTTTCCTTCGCCGCAAAAAAATTGAGTTCCATGGTCCTAAAAAAACATGCAGATGTGCAAAGAGAGAATGAAGAGTTCATGTCATGACAGCGAAGAGACGTTAGTAGTAACTATCACTATTCTACTTCTTTTGTGGCTGATCGAGTAAGCGTGCTTCTCCTCTATTTTCCTCTCAAAATATCAGATACAGTAGCGCACTAGTTCTCCACGTAACTAAACTAATAATGAAACGACTATTGCTTCGTTGATGTGGCCTCAGCAGAGGCTTTTATTTGTGTTGTCTTCTAGTTAGGATTAGGTACTAAATCTCATTCGCAACAAATAATTGAGCACGTACACGCAATTATATATATGAATATGAACAGATATATTTCGCAAAAGAAAAGAGCACATGAACAGAATCAAAATTATAGCCTACCATGCCTGTACATAGACGAAACACAGTAAAGTTATACATTCGATGACTTTTTTGCCCCTCGCCGTATTTAATTTCCTCGTGCCCAAATTCATACGCCGTCTACCGCTTTGGGAAAGGCCGCATGCTAAACATGGTAAGCGGTTGGCATGGCGTGTACGGCTCGATCCTATTTTATCGGCAACCACCGCCGCAAGATCGATTTCTACCTCGGGACACGTGGCGGGCATCCGGGCGTCGCCACAAGCCATGCCTTTCTTCCCGAGCGAGTGGGGCCCGCCGATGGAGGCGATCTTTTTTATAGCCTCGGCCGTTTCGGCTTCCTCCACACCACCACTCGACGCCGGCCGCCGTCTCCGAGTGGGAAAGGAAGCCTTCCGCCATGGCCGCCGCCGCCGGACGCGCCTCCTCCAGTATCCCCTTCCTCCTCCTCCTGCCGCTACTGATGGTGGCCGCCCTCGCCGCCTCGCCGGAGGCGGCGCCGCGCCTCGCGGGGGACGACCTCCTGGCGCAGGCGCGCGCGCCGGGGCTCGCGGCGTGGCTGCGCGGCGTGCGGCGGCGGATCCACCGGCGGCCGGAGCTGGGCTTCCAGGAGCACCGGACCAGCGAGCTCGTCCGCGCAGAGCTCGACGCGATCGGTGTCCCGTACAGGTGGCCCGTCGCCGAGACCGGCGTCATCGCCACCATCGGCGGCGGCGGCGGCGGGCCCGTCGTCGCGCTCCGGGCCGACATGGACGCGCTCCCCGTGCAGGTCCGTCCGCTTTTTCCTCGTGTTCGTTCCTGCTGATCTTGCAAGGCAGCCGGCAGGGGTGGCGTCACGTCACCATCTTATCTGTCTTCTTGCGCGCAGTATGTAGCCAAGTAGGGTTTGGTGTGGGCACACGTGTGGGTCCGGCCTGTGATGATGCTCAGGTGTCCTTATTAGCATTTGATTCTCCATCACACGTTTTTTGGTTTTCAAAGTTTTCTCGATAGGTTGATTCTGATGCTCCAAAACTTGAATGTTGATTTATTTGGATATGAATCAAGTGATTTTTTGTAAAATGATCGATGCATCTATCAGTTTTTTTCTTTTCATTCCTCCCCCAATACGAAATGATCAGTTCGGGATATAGGATTGAGCAACACATGCATGGTTGGTTGATGGAATCACGCGTGGAAAACGGGTCTAATAATTGAAGGAAAAAGGCAATTTGAGGGTCCCTAAGTCTGTCTGTGTTAGTGAAATGCGTTTTTTAGAGTTGGTTTGACCTGATGTGTGGAACTGGTTTGGCCTGCGTGTAAGCTCTGGTATCCCCAGCAAACTATTTTGCTTTGTTTATAATGTACGGTTATAGCATGTGGTCTAAAAATGTCCGTATGTTCTGTGTTGCTTGCAGCTTTATATCGCTTATTATTGATTAAGATGTTTCTGGTATCTGTCACACAAAGTGGTAGCTTATCAACACAGCTTCCACAATGTGGAACCAAAAGGTCAACTTGGCACAGTACGGAGCATCACAACAGTTAGGATAGGCAAAAACCAATCACTCCCAGCTTGTATTGTTTTGCATTGTATATCTATATATATATATGGGTGCAGCCATATGCCTTTCACAAAGCTAACGATAACACTTACTTTAGTTACCATTTGCGAAAAAGACTTACCATAGCAGAGCTCTTTCATCTTTCGGCAGGAATTGGTCGACTGGGAACACAAGAGCGAGGAATCTGGAAAAATGCATGCTTGCGGACATGATGCACACACAGCAATGCTTCTGGGGGCTGCTAAGATACTTCAAGATCGCAAGAGTGAATTGAAGGTATTCTTTAACCAACTTAGTGGACCTGAAAGCTCATAGTGTTATGTTGAAATTTAGAAGAATGCTGTAAAACATCACTAGATTTTTCCTATGCTGTTAGGATTATGTCAGTATTCATAGCACAGCATGATATATCTCCCAGCGACTGTCTATCTTAATAATCTTTGTGGTTCCTAGATGATTCAGGTCAATACTAGACTGGTTACACTTTCCATGCATGTTTATACTTTTGCTGTTCTTGTTTGAACATTTTTGTTGTTCTTGTTTGATCATTAGGGAACTGTAAAGCTTGTATTCCAGCCAGCAGAGGAGGGTCAAGGTGGTGCATATTATGTCTTACAAGAAGGCGCTCTTGATGACGTGTCAGCCATCTTTGGCCTGCATGTTGACCCAGTCCTTCCAGTAGGCGTTGTTGCATCCAGACCAGGACCGTTTGCTGCAACATCAGGTCGATTCCTTGCAACTGTTACTGGTAAAGGTGGGCATGCTGCACTACCCCACCAAGCCTTCGATCCAACTGTAGCTGCATCCACTGCCATCCTGGGCCTTCAACAAATTGTCTCCCGGGAAATAGATCCTCTCCAGGGCGCGGTATGCTGTCTGCTTACTCTACAGTTGTAGTATTTTCTTGTCAGATAAATTCTGAACTTTCCTTTCAAAACTCTTAGACTGGTGCCTCCCCTGCATTTTGAAATTTCAGGTTGTATCCGTCACTTTTGTGAAAGGAGGAGATGCCTATAATGTTATTCCAGAGTCTATATCCTTTGGTGGCACCATGAGGAGCATGACAAATGAAGGTTTATCATATCTTATGAAGCGGATCAAAGAGGTAAACTCTTTCCCACCCAAACTGCATAGTTTCTGTACTACTCATACTCCAATTGATAAACGCTTGTATGGAAGATTGTAGAAGGAGAGTCAGTGGTACATCACTGCACTGCCACTGTGGACTTCATGGAGGACAAAATGAGATCATATCCGGCTGTGGTGAACGATGAAGAGATGTATGCTCATTCCAAGGCAGTGGCTCAGAGCTTGCTTGGGGAAGAAAACGTCAAGGTTGCGCCACAGTTAATGGGAGCAGAGGATTTTGGGTTCTATGCGCAGAGAATGGCTGGTGCCTTCTTCACCATTGGAGTCGGCAACAAGAGCACCATGGCGACAGTACATTCCACTCACTCCCCCTACTTTGTGATTGATGAGGATGTGCTTCCCATAGGAGCTGCATTCCATGCTGGCGTGGCAATTGAATACTTAAAGAAGCATGCATCAGCCTGATGCTAAATGGGAAAAATAGGCTTGTTTGGGTACTTCGGGCAAGCTGCAGCTAAGCTTTCGTGGAGGTGAGCTTGGTTTCCCTTTATCCTTTATTTGGTTCTCCTACTGGCTTGTGAAGATGTTCAATCCCGAATGACATTTACTTCTTCTCTGTAGGTTCTTCAAGACAAATTATCAGGAGTAAGGACTTGAATGTTACTCTTGTTGATGGAAAGAAAATGATGTATTAGAAAAGCATATATAGACTTTGAAACGCGACTTGCAGCTCCGGTTTCTATTTGAAATAGAAAGAAATTAGACATAAAAACTTCAAAAGTGAACACACGCCTCCGGTTTCTATTACAAATGTTCAAACCTGATAAAATTGTGATATAGTGAGAGTATTATACGAGAAAAATTTACACATACCATTGCCATGCCCATTTGAAGCATCTAGGAGGATACTGTAGGTTGAGATTAGAATGTTACTGTAGGTTAAGATTAATATGTTTTTGGCAGCGATTTAAATCTCCGGCTAAGACAGATTAGCGGTTGAGTTCTTCGACAGCTATGTACAGCTATAGCTGCCGCTACTTTAGAGGTTTTGCAATACAGTAAACGGGAATGACGTTGAATATCAGAAACAGGAACTAGAAGATCCAGAGTTGAGTGTTCAATAAAAACACCAACAATTGCACAAAGTTGAGTGTTTGAGACACAATCACACAGCAAGCACAAATAAAAACGGGTAAACGCTGTGAGTCCGGTGGGAATTTGGGGCTGAGGTTTGGGTGGGCCGCTCGCGTGGCAAGTTTGGCCCATCAAACATCCTAGTAGCGGCCGATTTAAAACCGTAGTTTTTGGTCACCATTATTTTCTCAAACAGAATCAAATCTAACACGTGCACACTTTTTTATTATATAGAATTCCATTACACCCGTGGGCTAGCCGGCTTGCAAGATCTGGACATTAAAGTAATTACATCAGTCAGAGTTTGTTTTTCTTTTTTCATAAAGTCCTAACGAGGAGGTTGCCAGATACTTATTACTGAAGAAATTTGCATCAACCTGCCTTTGTGTGTACCTATTTCAAACGGTTTGGCTTCTTCAGATGTTTTCATTTTTAAGTTATATCAAGCAGAGCACTGCTATGTCATATAAGCAAGAAGAAGTCCAGTTTTAAAATAAATAATGGATTACATGCAGAAGTTGGAACTCGAAAGAAAACATAGCTAACATCGTATAGAGACTCAAACATTGAATTAAGAAACCTCCGGGCTCCCACATGCTTGTTGCCTGATAATTTCTTTTCTGACAATGTTACAACCTGAATTGGTGAGGTGCTCTTGCCTTCAGATATTCTGCGGTTCCTTCCCTTCCTGAGGCTCCAGGTTGTGTAGATCATCACCGCCGCCTTGGTCACACAACTAATATGCTAGGCTGGAAAATCTTCGATACCTTCGTAGAGAGTGAAAAATATTCTATTTGTAGCACGAGTACATTGAGAACATCAAATAAGCCTTGTTTAGACCCCAATTCGGGAGTTCAAAGTTTGGGCTTTGCCATAAATGCAGCACTGTATCATTTCGTTTGTATTTGTGAATAATTGTACAGACATTGATTAACTAGGCTTAAAATACTCAGCTCGTCTCGTAAAGTACAATAAAAATGTGTAATTAGTTTTTAATTTTATCTATATTTAGTACTCTATGCATGTGCCGATATTTTAATGGGCCGTGATGGAAATCTTATTTTTGCATAGTGGAATTTTGGGGTGGATCTGGGACTAAACAAGGCCTAGGAATGAAAAAGACCCGGAAGCAGCCATTCGATCAGTTGTACCAGCATAAACAGACTACGTTTCACATCACTGAACCAAATGCCACCTAGGCACCTAGCACATCTCCGCTCTTGAATTTTTCCATATCTCTCGTACGTCCACTCCCAAAACGTGAAGCTCGCTCTCCAGGCAAACTATACTGTATGAGTGTTCGACAAAAGTTGCCCGGCTGCCCGTCTATCTGTAGTGTCCTGGCAGACATGGACGCGCTGCCCGTTCAGGCACAGCACACAGCATTGTTGGCAGTTGGCACTCGATCTGCTGCCCCAACTTCTCTTTCATTTGCTTGCCATGCGACTGCGCTTCAAAGAGTTCCTTTCTGTTGCTATAAATTGGTGGGCATTCATGAATGAAAACCGAATGTTATTGATGATGAAATGTGAATCTGATGGTTGTTTTATAGTATATATACGTAAAATTTACAAGTTTTTGGTGAGGCGGTGTAGTTTGGTGATCATATGGTTGTCATTAGTGATTACCCTGGATGATATATGTCATTGCTACCTGACTACCTGCTCCTATTTTTATCTGACAGAGAAAGCCTGAAACGTAGTGAGACAACAATAGGAGAGGCCATAGACAAGAGGCATAGAGCTTTATTGTAGAGCACTAGAGCCCCTCTGTTTCTCTTGAGGAATCATATGTTCTATTTGAGCCACAACTTGTTTGTCTTAGTTTGTCTTGCGTTTTACAACTCCACCTAATGTGAAAGTTTTGTCATTGTGTATTTGCTTGAATTTGTATCGTTCATCAATATTCAAAACCGTTGCATTTGTGTCGGCCAAACAGAAGTCTTGCCTCGAGCACCTTTTTAATTAAAAATTGCAACATCGACCCCAACTTAATTTATTAATTAAAGTATTAAACAGTCAAATTCAAGTAGGTAATTTCCAGCATAGAGTCCCTTCGGTGACATCACGTATGATGTATAAATACGAATGAAAATGACATGCAACAAGAAACACAACATCTGAGTCATGTCTGATGATGACATCTTGCAGGGCACTAAGAATCAGACATAAATCAAAATGACGTATATACTTTAAGTGAAAACGACAGTAAAATTTACAATTTGTACCTACTCCCTCCGTCTCTGTATATGAGTCGTTTTAGCTACAGCGGTACTGTTGGGGAGCTCATCTATAGTGCCTTCTACAGTTGACGTGGAAAGGCTATAGAGAGCATGCTCTCTATAGTTGTTGCGGGTGCCCTAAAAGATTACTCTAGCTCCTCCCGTTCCTCAGATCCAGAGCCACACGAGCCGAGGCGGAGGTGCAGCACGCCGAAGACCTCGGACCGGTGGCCCGGCCGGTCGGCGCCGACGAGCTCGAGTAGGGTGTGGACCTTGGAGCTTCACCGTCAGTGTCCGCCTCGCCGCTGTGGAGCGCGAGCAGCAGAAGCTCGCTGTCGTCGCCGTCGCCTCGCGGAGGACAGGAGATGGCCGTCGGGGAGCTCGTCGCTGGGAGAGGGATGGAGCCGCTGTTGCCTCTCGGAAGGGACGGAGGACGAGGGCGAGGACGCGGGCCCGGCGAGCAAGCGGACGGTCGGGGAGCAGCGGAGCGGGCGCTATCCATCTCTTGATTAGACAAAAGACAGGACTCTGCCTTCTTATCCAAGAAATCAAGTTTGTTTAAGATCTGTTTCTTTTCCTTTTTATATTGACCACTCATATTCTTAGCCCATCCACGCAAGTGTTGCCTAACTTTTCTTATTTTCGATTGCCACCGTTCTAATGGCGTGTTACCTCCATTCTCATTAGCCCATACATCTCGCACCATATCAGTAAAACCATCCCGAAGTAACCAACCTAATTCAAATTTGAAAGGTGGGTTACTGACCGGGGAAGGGTCGCCTGTGTTCAGGAGAAGAGGTGTATGGCAGAGCTGGCAAGTTTTTTTTTAATCGGACGAGGTGGCTGGCTCGCTGTTCTCTTTCGTGCGAAGGAAGATGACAAACATTTAGGGACAGAGGGGTAGCTGCCTTGAACATATCATATTTTTTAGATGATGGATAATGAAATTATCCGGCCTTGACCAAAATGGCTACAGCCAAATTACAAAACAAGTAGCTCTTCCGTCTACCTTAAAGTATCACAAAATAAGGCACACCAGATAGTTTGATAAGAGATTACAACGTAATTCTATTGCTAAACCTCCATCCATGGTGGGCAAATAGACCCATAGCCAGCACCTCCAATGCTCGACATGCGTCCTTTATTTCCTCCCGGTCTTATTCACGCCTATGTAGCTATGCCCAAAACCGAAGCCAATGCGTTCCTCTGAAGAGTACCTGCAAATAAGTTTTCATTGGGGATTTGTCAAAAACTCTTTCATTTCTACTGAGCCAAAGTGCCCAACATAAAGCCGAAACACCCACTAGCAGTTTAAACTTTTGCTTTCCACTAAACCCTACAAGCCAATTATTGAAAACATGATTAAAGCTATTAGGTATTGGTAGATTAAAAGCAATTTGCACTATCCTCCACAGGAATCTAGCCATATGACATTCAAAAAATAAATGCTGGATGGTTTCTTCTCTAGAACAGAACGTACAAAGTTTACTCCCATTCTAGTTCCGCTTAGCTAAATTATCCTTTGTGAGGATTACACCCCTTTTCAGATACCACATAAATACCTTGATTTTCAGCGGTACTCGCAGCTTCCAGATATGTGTATTGCGGTGATGGTTACCATTACCAATAAGAGCCATATACATCAACTTGACAGTAAACAAGCCAGACTGTGTAAGATTCCATCTAAAGCTATCTGCACTATCATTCAATTGTATATGACTAATACGATTCACTAAGTTATGCCACAGATTCATTTCTGACCTCAATTTCTCCTCATAGGGTTTTGGGACCTCGAAGAAAGATAGCATAAACATTGCCAAGCTAGTTAATACAGAATTAATCAAAACTAATCTACCGCTCACAGACATATGCTTACCTTTCCAACTACTCAGTTTCTTTTCAAACTTTTCCTCTACTATTTTCCAATCAGCGTTACTCAATTTCCTGTAGTGCATCGGAATGCCCAAGTATCGGAAAGGATAGGATCCGGATTTACACCCGAAGATCTCAACATACTGTTGTTCGTGCTCTTTAGCTTATCCAAAACAGAATATCTCACTCTTGTGAAAATTAATCTTAAGACCAGATAACTGTTCGAACACACCCAACAGCAGTTTTAAGTGTGTGGCTTTAGCTAAATCATGGTCTATAAAAAGGATAGTGTCATCTGCATATTGTAAGATAGATAGACCTCCATCAACTAAATGCGGCACTACTCCCGATATCTGCCCCTCTTCTTTTGCTCTATTGATGATAATTGCTAACATATCAACAACAATATTGAAGAGGATAGGTGATAGCGGATCTCCTTGTCTTAGACCTTTCCACGTTTGGAAGTTTTCCCCTATCTGATCATTAGTTTTTATGCCCACATGACCTTTCTGCGTAAAAGATTCAATCCATCTACACCAAGTTTGGGAAAACCCTTTCATTCTCAAAGTTTGCTGTATAAAAGGCCATCTAACTTTGTCATATGCTTTCTCAAAATCAATTTTGAACAGTACTCCATCCATTTTTTTCTTATGCATCTCGTGAACGGTTTCATGTAACACAACCACCCCTTCCATAATATTTCGCCCTGGCAAGAACGCCGTTTGGGTGGGACTAATTACCTTTTGTGCAACCAGAGAGATTATGTTTGTTGCCACCTTTGTAAAGATCTTAAAACTCACATTTAGTAAACATATTGGTCGGTATTGTTGAATCTTGATGGCCTCATTGCATCTAGGCAACAGAATAATGGTTCCAAAATTTAAGCTATATAATGGCAAATTCCTGTTGTAAAAGTCTTGAAACAATAGCATCAAGTCATCTTTTATGACATCCCAAAAGGCCTGATAGAATTCAGCAGGGAAACCATCAGGTCCTGGGGCCTTATTATGTTCCATCTGGAAAATTGCCTCTTTCACTTCCTGCTCTGTAAACGTAGACACTAAAATTTCATTTTCGCTAACAGAGACTTGGGGAATGTCATCTATTCGAGTCTCATCCATTTGAAAATTATTTTCTTCTGGTGGACCGAACAAACCTCGGTAGTATGTGGTGATGTATTTTTTAAGCTCATCATCCCCCCGCAATATCTGATCCCCATCCTGCAGCTGGTATATTCTCGTCTTCCTATGTCTACCATTTGCGATAAGCTGGAAGTATTTGGTATTAGAATCTCCCTCTAAAAGATTTCTAACTTTAGCTCGTTGGTACCACTTGATTTCTTCCTCTCGCAACATCTCTGCTAAACGATTCTGAAGGCAGCGTTTTATATCCATCTCTTGATTAGACAAAAGACAGGACTCTGCCTTCTTATCCAAGAAATCAAGTTTGTTTAAGATCTGTTTCTTTTCCTTTTTATATTGACCACTCATATTCTTAGCCCATCCACGCAAGTGTTGCCTAACTTTTCTTATTTTCGATTGCCACCGTTCTAATGGCGTGTTACCTCCATTTTCATTGGCCCATACATCTCGCACCATATCAATAAAACCATCCCGAAGTAACCAACCTAATTCAAATTTGAAAGGTGGGTTACTGACCGGGGAAGGGTCACCTGTGTTCAGGAGAAGAGGTGTATGGTCCGATATATCTCTACTCAAAGCCAAAACCGTGGATAAAGGAAATTTTAGCTCCCATTTCGTGGTCATTAATACTCTATCCAACTTCTCATATGTTGGAGTCTGCAAAGAGTTAGCCCAAGTGTATTGTCTACCCGACATCTGTAGTTCTCTTAAATCCAGACCATCAATTATGGCATTGAAAAGGAAAGGCCAACGATGGTCGAAATTATTATTATTCTTATCATTTGGGCTTCTCATAATGTTAAAGTCACCCCCCATAAGGATAGGTAAACTTTCATGACTACACATATGAACTAGCTCTGTCAAAAAACCTTCCTTAAACTCATTTTGTGCTGGACCATATACCACCACTAAAGCCCACTTGAAGCTATCACTTTTATTGCACAAGTGGAATTTCACATAGTACTCCCCTTCATCTATCGCCCCAATGTGATACACATCCAAGTCCACACCTAACACAATACCCCCAGATCGGCCTTTTGGTTCCTTGCAATGCCATATAAAATTCTTACCACCACATAGATTCCTCAGGAAAGGATCGGAAAAATTCCTCCTCCCTGTTTCAGAGATGGCAATGAAATTTAAGTTATGTTCCTTAGACACTTCTGACACGAATCTATATTTTTTTGGGTCGGCAAACCCATTACTATTCCAGAAAGTACCTTTCATTACTTCTTATTTTTCTTTTTTCCTTTCGAACCAGAAAGGTTCCTCTGAGAATTGGATGGAGGTTGTTTATTATGTAGGAACTCAGCAGTACGATCACTTAAATCACCACTGGAATCCAACACCTCATCCATTATCTCACCACACAAATGTCCCAAAATAAAAGCATCGATTTCCTGTTCATCATCTAAATTTTTATGTTCTTTGTCTAACAATTCATTTAATTTATCCATACCCGGTTGCTCTGTCAACCTAGATTGCTCCACATTTTTAATTTGCATAATCGACTCCCGAACCCTCAAAGCATCATTACCCAAAGTAACACCTAATGTACTAAGAGAGGAAGCTATGTGATCATCTGAAAAATTCAGGAATGAATGACAATTAAAATCACCTTTAGTAGGTAGCCCCGCCTCTGACGCATTGGCCTTGCGCTTCATCGCCAAGTCCAATGAGTCTCCACCACTTGAATCAGCACGCCTCTTACTGCGTCGAAGATCAGCTCCCTGCGCCTCTGGAATGGCCGCCAGTGCCTCTCCCATAGCGCCCAAGCCATCAACTGCCACACCCACCTGCTGTGCTAGTACCCCACCATGCTCACATGTGTCAACCAGCTGCTGATCCGTCGCTGCCATAGCGTCCAGAAGGGTTACAGAGCCCAACTCCGCTTGTTTACCCTTTGTTTCTGCCCCTGGACCTTCCTCCCGCTGGCCTGCTGATTTTTCAGAATCCTTTTTCTTCCCTCCCTGTGTATCATGACTCTGGTCTTTCCCATTCCCATCCACCATATCATCATCTGGGTTCCCATCATCGTCAAACCCAGCGTCCATATCCATCGGTACTGGATTGTTTTCATCCACATTTGCCTCTACCATAAAGTGCAGCTCATACAGGCCATCACCAATTGCCACATTTGTGAACTGAGGTATAAGATTTGGATCTAGCACTGCCACCTGTATCCTACTTCTATCAAATTTCCTTGTGAAACCCATGTCCACGTCCCTGGGTACACCTAGGATCGAACCCACTGCCCATATCACCTCATACTCTCTCATCTCATCCGGTAGTCCAGAGAATTGAACCCAAATTTTTGGCAGTATAGTTCTCGGTGCACCCCCACCTGCCACCTCAATCTTCATTGTGACATTGGGAAATTTGGTATGCAGCACACCCCACTCCTGCATCCTCTGTAGCTCAGCCCTCGATGGAAACACAGCTCTGACATTTTCCGGGCCTATCTGCTACACCACCCATTTCCATGCATCCGGAATCAGTCGTTCCAACTCACCACATGCTGCTGCTCTTGCTTCCCCAACACATCAGCTGTTCCTTTATGCCCTTCCTGCATAAGATTGAAAGCCTGTTGAAGCAATGCTGCTGCCTGTGTAGCTTGCACACTTGATGATGCCGTACCCAACTTCTGCAGCAATGCCGCCGCCATCTGCTCAGGCGCAGAGCTGCTCGCTCCCGCCGCTGTTGAACTGGTCGCCGCTGCCCCGGCTGGCGCTAATGGTGTACCAACACCTGCTGCTGGTGCTGAAGCAGACGTTGGGGCACCCGCGGCCGAGGAATTGGGCGGCGCAGGACCACCATGGTTCCCACGACCATTGCCATATGGCCGGCGACCACCCCAACCACCATACCTTCCTCCTCCGCGCCCTCCGTAGCCGCCACCATAACCACCATAGCCACCACCATATCCACCACCAAAGCGCCCATGGTTGTACCGACCTCCGCCGGCACCGCCCCGACCATCACCTCCTCCTCCTCGCCCTCCATTAAAACCTCCTCTCCCTGGCTGGAAACCTCCCGAAGCAGCACCACGGCCAAACAAACCACCTTGGCTGTTGACGTTGTAGCCACCACGGTTCGGCGCTCCACCTCTGCCGCCGTTCTCCATGGCTTGGCGAGCAACTTGCACGTACGACTTCCCCCTCGATGATTCCGCGGCGGCGTGCAGGGCTCTGGTAGGGTTTCTTGGCACCGTTCCAGTCCGGGCGAAGAAGGCTACGAGACCAGGCGTAGGCCGAAACGGCACGCCAGGCCTCAGCCATAACCGAGACGGACTAGACCGGCCCACCGAGCCCAACTCTGCACCCGGCCCATCCTGCTGTACATTTGAATTCAAACCAAGCCGCATCACCCGCCCGGAGCTGACGCCGCGAACTTGGCTCGTCTTCTCCTGTGATCTCGGATCGGACCCGGAGCTCGTCGTCACCATCGCCGGCCGCTTCGCCGGTGAGGAAGACCAACTCGACATCCGCTCATTACCTTGAAGAGATGAAGAACACGAATGTGACCTTGGCATTACCTTGGCACCAGACAGTGCGTCGCCCATGGTGAACGGCGGTGACACACGAGGAGGCGGCAACGGACCACGCCATGGCTTGCTGGCTGGCCGCCTCTGAATCAATGCATCAACGATCCGCATCGCCAACGCCCCATCCCCCCTCCTTCTTATTGCATGGACTCTTCTCCAACGCCCGCTCCGCCTGATAGACTTGGTCAGTGGAGAAACCTGCATCAATTGCCCTACGCAAAAACTCCGGTGAATCAAATGACGATACCTCGGACCTTGGGCTTCCCAATGGAGTTTCGCCGCCCATGGACGAAGTGGATTCCTCGTCGTCCAATGCCCAGAAGCGCGAGCCCCTCGACTCTTCCACGCCATGCACCTTCTTCACTCCTCGTGATGAAGATGCCACAATCGCAGCCACATCTCGCCGCATGCACTCCCTTGCTTGTTTGCATTCGTCTTCCGTGGGCGGGACGGCGACGTAGGCCACCGCCGGCACCGGGCGAGGCACCGGCGCCAGGGTCAGCCGACGCACCCGGAGGCGGCCGCTCATCTCGGCCACTTTCACGATAAACATATCATATTTGGATCCGCACATGATATTTTAGTGAAACTGTTAGGGTACTAATATGTCTCATCGGCGTCGGCAACGAGACAACCATGGAGAGGGTGCGTCCGGTGCACTCGCCGTACTTCGTCATGGACGGGGACGCTCTCCCAGTGGGAGCAGCATTCCATGCTGCCATGGCAATTGAGTATCTGAACAAGAACCAGTGATTCCATGTTGAATGGAATTCTGGAAGGAAATGCGAATTCTCCTATAGCTTGATATCAAACCATGTAGGTCGTTATGTAATGAAAGAAAAACGAGCAAACCGTGTATGTTTTATATTGAAAAACACAAGTTTGCCAGAACTTTTGTTGTTCATTTATTTACTGAGTTGCAGTTCTCGTGAACAAGTGTCACTTGCTTACACGTACGACCGGCCGGCCAACGGTCAACGTCGGACGTACGCACATTCACAGCGTTTCCGTACGGCTCTTGTTCGTCGGCTCCTCCCCATCCGGCCAGTTCATCTGTGTGGACCATACAAGTTTTTTCTAGCCGCTACCAGTTTCAGTCACAAATCAATATCAATTTGACATAGCACCTAGTACGTAGTTGGCTACTACAAAATCCTCTATAGTCTCGGTTTCTAACCCTTAAAAAGAATAGGAATTATTGAAACAATGAATCTAGCTGGGATCAAAAGGAGCATTCCACTAAAACTCACCGGGACTATATATCTATTTCTCCAAAACATAAAAAATTATGATCTATACAGGCGTGCGTCCGATCCGGCCTTCGAGTTAGAGATTTTCATGCATGCATATGAGGGATCCATTTGTATTGGCCAGTGCTCGGCACAGCAGGTAGAGTTTTCCTACCATTTGCGTTAAAAAACTTATTCGAATAAAAATATTACCTATTTGATAAAGTACTTAAAATTTTGTCTATCATTAGCTTTCAAAATATTTGTTTCGGAAAAAGAAAACATTTCATAATACCTGTATAAAATCTTAAATTTAGAAATATGTTCCAACAGAAAAGTATTCTCGGCTGAAAGGACAAAAAAAGATCTTAGCTTTTTCGCAAAAATTAAAAGATATGAGCTACAAAGGGGCAACAAGGGCGCCGAAAACAGCTCACTTGCCCGGAGCGCTATCTGACTGACGGCAACAGAACAGGTCACGCGTTCCGGCCATCGCTCGCGGCGTCTCGCCGCGCCATGGCGCCGCCGCCGCCGTCTCTCCTTGCGACGGTTTCCCTCCTCCTCCTCCTCGTCCTGTCGTCCCACCTCTCCTCCCGCGCCACCGCGTCGTCGCCGGCAGCTCTCGGTGGCGAACTCCTGGGCGCGGCCCGCGCGCCAGGTTTCGCGGCGTGGCTGCGCGGCGTGCGGCGGCGCATCCACGAGCGGCCCGAGCTGGCCTTCGAGGAGCACCGCACCAGCGAGCTCGTCCGCGCCGAGCTCGACGCGATCGGCGTGCCGTACGCGTGGCCCGTCGCGCAGACCGGCGTCGTCGCGACCATCGCCGGCGGCTGCGGCGATGGGCCAGTTGTGGCGCTCCGGGCGGACATGGACGCGCTCCCCTTGCAGGTCTGTGGTGACCTTCTCGATTGGGAGTTAGTTGGATCGAGCACGTGTATCGTATTGGATAACTACTGCTTTCTTGGCAGAAAGATAGAACTGCTTGTCCTTGCATCCTCTACTTTTGTACTATCAGGTGTACTTACATTCGGTTTATCAATTTTTTTACAAAAATAATCTGATCAATTACCGAAATTGCACTGTTGGAATGTCGACATGTGGTTCTTTAATTTAGACACCCATTACTAATTGGGTGGGGTGGGTGACTGCCTCTGTTTTAGTCAACATCCATCAAAAGTGAAACAAGCAATTTGATTGGACTGATTTCAAGTGCAGATTGTATCTCGTCGTTCGACTTGTTTTTGCAGATTTCCATTTAGCTGCTATTTGACATGTTTTTAATTACAGTCTCTGATCCCTCTTTCTGTCCCATGATTTCATAGTTCAGTTGTCTTATATTAATTAATTACATACTTATTCTGCTAATGACTTCAGCGGTAATCCAATTAAGTACAGCAACCTAGCAGCACCCATGACATTATAAATTCATTGTCATCTATCCAGCCATCTCAATTATGTTGGGAATTGGGATACCCTCTGTTTTAGATTCCATACCTTGTCGAACCATACAAATACGAGAGATTTCGTTATTTGGGTCTCAATTCGTGCACTTGCTTTGCATGGGCGTGATCCTTTGCTTAATCTAGCAGAACTAGACGACCATTGTTAAACACAAGAGATAAAGAAACTAAATTTGCTACCGTTTTGTTTGTAAAATAAATCTTTTTGCATGTTTAGTTTGGGACCAACTTGGATGCAATATATGCTTCTTGTCACTATGAAGCAACAATCCATTTGAAATGCTCTTGCTAGATTATTAACTACAGCTCTTGCATGACCGGTGCTTTTTCCTCATTTTGAAGCAAATAGCATATCCCCGAACTTTTTGGTTTGGAAAACTATCTTTGATAACTTCTCTGTGATTCATTTGGCAGGAATTGGTAGACTGGGAGCACAAGAGCAAGGAAAGTGGAAAGATGCATGCTTGTGGGCATGATGCTCACACAACGATGCTTCTTGGAGCAGCTAAATTACTTCACTCTAGGAAGAAAGATTTGAAGGTACTGTATGATCAGAACTTATGAGATTGAATCAAGTTCCATGCCCAAAAGAAAGAGAAAAAAAAGATCATCAGCTAATCAAACAGGCTGTGTCAAGTGACTTTATTATTTATTTTTTTATTATTTTTGTAGGGTACTGTGAAGCTCGTCTTCCAGCCAGCAGAAGAAGGTTACGCCGGGGCTTACCATGTTCTAAGAGAAGGTGTCCTGGACGATGTGTCAGCT
Organism: Echinochloa crus-galli; assembly: GCA_900205405.1. Lineage (NCBI taxonomy): Eukaryota > Viridiplantae > Streptophyta > Magnoliopsida > Poales > Poaceae > Echinochloa > Echinochloa crus-galli. Next base: position 1,882,952 of record OAMR01000202.1, on the reverse strand, counting down.
ATTTTTGGCTTGCATGTTGATCCCAGCCTTCCGGTAGGGGCTGTTTCTTCTAGACCAGGTCCATTTCTTGCGGCAGCAGGCAGATTTTTGGTGACGATCACTGGAAAAGGCGGGCATGCTGCAGGGCCACAGGATGCTGTGGATCCCATCGTTGCAGCATCCTCTGCCATCGTCAGTCTTCAGCTTCTCGTTGCCCGGGAAATCGATCCCCTCCAGTCTGCAGTATGTGACTAGCTTACCGTGCTTGCATTGTACTTTATCTTTGCAGCCCATCTTATATGTCTTAAATTGTTCAGCACTTCAGCGTACAGAGTCAGATTTTACTCTGATAATGTCATGATCTCCTCTTTGTTGTTTACCTTCAGGTGGTCTCCGTCACGTTCATGAAAGGAGGTCATGCTAACAATGTCATTCCGGAGTCAGTATCCTTCGGCGGTACCTTCAGGAGCTTGACGACAGAAGGCTTTTCATATCTTATGAAGAGGATCAAAGAGGTAAATAGAGAAACAAGCACTCTGTATCTCCATTTTACCTGAAACCAGGGCCATCAACCTGTAGTACATCAATCCAAACTTACATTCTCTGATTACTGCAAACGACAACTTTATATACTTGTTTCAAAGATCATAGAAGGCCATGCCACTGTCCACCGCTGCACCGCTACGGTCGACTTCATGGACGAAGATCTCCGTCCATATCCCGCAACTGTAAACGATGAAGGGATGTATCATCACGCCAGAGAAGTGGCAGAGACCATGCTTGGGCAGGACAATGTGAGGAGAGGCACCCCAATAATGGGCTCCGAGGATTTCGCCTTCTATGCGCAGAGATTTGCAGGGGCGTTCTTCATGATCGGAGTCCGCAACAAGACTATGGAGGCAATGTATCCTCTGCACTCCCCTCACTTTGTGATCGATGAGGATGTGCTGCCGGTAGGATCTGCTTTACATGCTGCTGTGGCGATTGAGTACCTGAACAAACAGGCAGCCACGGCAAACGACTGAACTGAACATTATACAGAAATGTGATTGGTTGCTGTTGAATAAAGCTTGTGTGCATCTTGCGTTTGTCAGTTAGCGTGTTTTGTACATGTTGTTTTGTTGAGAGGTCTGACGCGTCTAGCTTGACGCGCACCCAGTTCCGAGAGGTGCAACAGAGACAAGAAGAGAAGGATATTGAGCTGCGTAGTGTATGGTTTAACTCGGTGATTTCATACACTCTGTCGGGCCCGGCCCATGATATAGCTGACATTTTCCTTTTATATACTATTTGTAATTTGTGATTGGACAAGATAATCATGGTCAACTTTTTATAGGTCTGATCAAATCTTTTCCAAAGTGTAGAGCATTTGTAATTTGTGACTGGAGGGAGGAATATTGCTTTGATTTCAGAATTATAAGTGCTTTACTTCATACTAGTTGTAAAGCGTCATAGATTAGATGTCTGCATCCTAAAGTGGCATCGCAGTATGAAAGAAACTAAAATTTTAGACACCTATTGTAGCATTTATCAGCTCGCACAAGTACATTATCAAATAATACCACAAACAGTACATAATTAAAGATTTAAAGTGACTCCCAGGAAACCATATAATCAATCTCTGGTCGGCATCTTTATTTCTAAAAAGTAAAGATGATGGCAAACACTGACCACACACACAGACCACTTCAGCGACGAATTGAAGCATATAGGCAAACACACCACATAGATCATCTATCAAAAATTGGGAAAACTGCAAGCCGATCAATTCAACCAAGCAGCTGCTGCTTCTTCAGAGGGGACGCATGTAGGCGCCAATGGCGTCAAGCCATTTCCCTCCACGCGCGAAGAAGCCCACGACGACGCCACTGTCAGGCTTCTCGAGGGCAATGAACGGCGTCCCGTTCTCCTTCCCAAATGGCCCATGGGTTCTCTGAAGGTTGGTCACAAACTTGATGGAGGTTATGACTGTGCGGCCACTGAAGCTGCCCACCGTCCCTGACACTTGTGTGATGAACTCGGACTCACCGAGCAGGACCTGCATGCACCAAGAGGCCGGGACGATGGAGTGAGGATGATTCACTACCGGCACTGTATGTATTTTTTGATGATCATGCATCTTTTTAATCAACAACCTGATTGGGCGAGCAGTCATGCATATGGGTAGTGCACTTACAGTGTGAGGCTGTCCTCCGGAACCTCCCCAAGGGCCAGCAGATTGCGTTTGGCCAGCGTAGTCGATGTAGGAGAACTGAATCGAGTTGAGGACAGTGCCACTGTGAATGGTGACGCTCTGTAAACGCTGTATTATTGATGCGTCCGTGATGTCCATGTGTAGAGAGACACGGTTTGGGGGAAACACCACACCCATAACAAGGGGGGTGACCTCATATATATATAGCCAATATAGCTTGGAGTACAAGAATACAACTCATGTATACATAGTAAGCCTATCAGCTATACAGGGAAAGCTACATCAATATGATCAGCTATACAATATTCCTAATACCCGCCCACAGTCGCAGCGGGAGGAGTGCGGACGCAAAGACTGGACCAAAACTCAGTGAAGAGCTGAACCGGGAGGCCCTTCGTCATGATGTCCGCAAACTGATGGGAGGACGGAACATGTAGAACCCGAGCTGTCCTCCGGAACCTCCCCAAGGGCCAGCAGATTGCGTTTGGCCAGCGTAGTCGATGTAGGAGAACTGAATCGAGTTGAGGACAGTGCCACTGTGAATGGTGACGCTCTGTAAACGCTGTATTATTGATGCGTCCGTGATGTCCATGTGTAGAGAGACACGGTTTGGGGGAAACACCACACCCATAACAAGGGGGGTGACCTCATATATATATAGCCAATATAGCTTGGAGTACAAGAATACAACTCATGTATACATAGTAAGCCTATCAGCTATACAGGGAAAGCTACATCAATATGATCAGCTATACAATATTCCTAATACCCGCCCGCAGTCGCAGCGGGAGGAGTGCGGACGCAAAGACTGGACCGAAACTCAGTGAAGAGCTGAACCGGAAGACCCTTCGTCATGATGTCCGCAGACTGGTGGGAGGACGGAACATGTAGAACCCGAACTTGACCCATGGCCACCTTCTCGCGGACGAAGTGAATGTCGATCTCAATATGCTTCGTGCGCCGATGGTGAACAGGGTTGGCAGTCATGTAGACAGCGCTAACATTGTCACAGTAGACAACAATAGCGGAGTCCAGAGGAACGTGGAGCTCCTGGAGAAGCTGGCAAAGCCAGCAACACTCGGCGACGGCATGGGTGACAGCTCGATATTCGGCCTCAGCGCTAGACCGTGACACCGTGGTCTGACGCTTGGAGGACCAAGAAATCAAGTTGTCGCCAAGGAAGACGCAGAAGCCCGAGGTAGAACGGCGAGAGTCCGGACAGCCTGCCCAATCCGCATCGGAGTAGGCGGTGAGAGACTGTACGGGACCGGTGCCGATGTGAAGACCGGAGGAGAGAGTGCCCTTCACGTAGCGAAGGATGCGCTTGACCAGCGCGAGATGAGGCTCACGGGGGTCATGCATGAAGAGGCACACCTGTTGAACAGCATACGCCAAGTCGGGACGAGTCAGCGTGAGGTACTGGAGGGCACCAACCAAACTCCGGTAGTCAGAGCTGTCGGAGGCCGAGAGAGGAGCGCCGTCTGTCGCCGAAAGCTTGGCATGAGTGTCAACAGGAGTCGCCGTAGAGTGACACTCAGCCATGCCTGCGCGCTGGAGAAGATCGACGGCGTACTGTCGCTGAGACAGAAAGAGACCATCAGCAGAACGACTAAAGGAGATGCCGAGGAAGTGGTGCAGATCGCCGAGGTCCGTCATGGCAAACTCAGAAGCAAGCCGAGCCATGATGGACTGAAGGAGCGTCGAGGATGAAGCAGTGAGGATGATGTCGTCGACGTAGAGGAGCAGATAGGCGACACTGGTGCCCTCTTTGTAGACAAAAAGGGATGTGTCGGAGGCCGAGGCAGCGAAGCCGAGCTGACGAATGAAGGAGGCGAAATGCTGGTACCACGCTCGGGGCGCCTGCTTGAGTCCATAGAGGGACTTGAGCAGGAGACAGACGTGGTCAGGAGCAGCAGGGTCGACGAAGCCAGGCGGCTGCTGGCAGTAGACGGTCTCGTCGAGGTGACCGTGGAGGAAGGCGTTCTTCACGTCGAGCTGATGAATCGGCCAGGCACGGGAGGCGGCTATGCTGAGAACAACCCGGATGGTCGCTAGTTTGACCACCGGACTGAAGGTCTCATCATAGTCGATGCCAGGCTGCTGGGAGGCCGCGGACGGCCCACCGTGCCTTGTGACGAGCGAGAGTCCCATCAGAATGGAACTTGTGGTTGAAGATCCACTTGCCGGAGACGACATTGGCGCCAGGTGGACGAGGTACAAGGCCCCAGGTGCCGTTGTCGATCAGCGCCTTGTACTCGTCTGCCATAGCCGAACGCCAATTCGGGTCCGCCAACCCACTGCGGTAGTTGGCGGGAATCGGCGAGGCGGCAGCGACCGCCGTCATCCCGACGTAGCGAACCGGCGCAATGGCTCCGGACTGGGTCCGTGTCACTGGCCGGGCCGGCAGGGGCGGGGGCGGCGGTACAGGCGAAGGCGGCGGTGAAGACGACGAAGCCGACGATGAAGGCAAGGCGGGGGCGACGAGGGGCGCCGCGCCCTGCACAGCCGCCTGCTGTACAGGGGGCGCCAAGACCGGGGGCACAGCCACCGGCTGTGCCGGGGGACGTGGCCACCGGCTGTAGACGTGCAAGATCGCACGAGGATCAGCCGGCGGTGGCGCAGAGGGTGCTGAAGCAGGCGTCGGCGACGGAGGGGCCGGCGGCTGCGCCAGCGGCAGCATCTGTAGAACAGGACCGCGCACGAGGATAGCGGGATCGTTATCCTCATGTACGGTGGGCGACGGCCGTGGTCGCTCGATGTCACGCAGTGACGGAGCTGCCACGCGAGATGCTGCAAGGTTAGGTGTATATGTAGAGAGAAAATCCAAGTCGGATACAGAAGATGGGGTGGCGGAGAAGGGGAAGGCTGACTCATCGAAAACCACATGGCGCGAGATGATAATTCGTTTAGTGGCAAGATCGAGACAGCGATAACCCTTGTGAGATGATGGGTACCCCAAAAACACGCAAGCCGTGGAACGAGGAGTGAGTTTATGTGGGGCAGTGGCAGATAGGTTGGGATAGCACAAACATCCGAAAACACGTAACTGGTCATAATCCGGAGTGGTGCCGTACAGAAGAGTGAAGGGAACGGCGTTGTCCACGGAGAAACTTGGCCGGCGATTGAGGACGTAGGTGGCTGTGGCCAGCGCCTCAGCCCAGTAGCGGGGAGGCATGTGAGCATGAATAAGAAGGGTACGGCTGATGTTATTCAGTGTACGAAGAATACATTCGGCCTTCCCATTCTGCTGTGAGGTGTAAGGACACGACAGTCGAAGGAGAATGCCACGAGAAGAAAAGAAAGAGGTCAACGTGCGGTTAACAAACTCGGTACCATTGTCGGCCTGAAAAGACCGGACAATGACGCCGAACTGGGTGTGTACATAGGCGCAAAAATCGATAATTGTAGATGCTACATCAGATTTGCGAACTAGGGGAAAAGTCCAACAAAAATGTGAGTAATCATCTAACAGAACCAAATAATATTGACACCCAGAGATGCTGACTACAGGAGATGTCCAGACATCACAATGAACGAGATGAAACGGCGCAGCACTACGAGTTTGCGAACAAGTAAAGGGTAACCGCACGTGTTTGCCAAGCTGACACGAATGACAAAGAGAATGTGCCACTTTATTACAGGTAATAAAGGAATTATTTCTAAGGGTGTCGATGACGGCAGATGCAGGATGACCGAGCCGGGCGTGCCAAACGGTGGTGGCGATGGCGAGTGTGGCGAGCGGAGAGATGGAGGTGGTTGCGGGCAGCGTGTAGAGGTCGCCAGAGCTATCGCAGCGAAGCATCACGCGCCGACTCGGAATATCCTTAACAGAGAAACCAAGGGCGTCAAATTCAATCGAACAGTTATTGTCGCGAGTAAACTGACGTACGGAAAGAAGATTACGAATCAAGGAAGGGACCACTAGAACATTACGCAGCGCAAAAGTAGATGAACTAGTGGGAATAGCAGAAGAACCGCGGCAAGTAACGGGTAAAGTATGACCATTGCCGACAGTAATAGAAGAAGTAGATGATGGGAGGCGAGAGAGAAGTATACCATCCGTGGACGACATGTGAGAGGATGCACCAGAATCCATCACCCAGCCCTGGTTCTGGAGCGCCATCTGGTTCAGGGCTACAATCAGGCCAGCCTGATCCCAGGCCAGTTGCGGGGCCGACATTTGCACAGGAGCAAACGAGGTGTGGGCTTGATGAGGAACCGGGCCAGCCACTGCCGCCGCCACCCGCAGGCGCTGCTGGAGCAGAGCCAGAGGAGGAGGAGCGGCAACCGCCAGGACTAGAGCAGGCAGAGGACGCGGCGAGCATGGCGGAGGCGGCCGTCGTCTTGGCCTCGTTGGCGAGGCGGAGTTCCTTGAGCCGGAGCATGTCGAGGGCAGCATCCTAGGATGGATTGACCGCAGAGTTGGCGATGTCGTCCGCGGTGCCGGAGAACGGCTTGGTGACGCCGCGAAGGAGGTTGAGGACGAGTTGCGGTTCAGGGACCGCATGGCCGACGTCGCGAAGATCGGCTGCCTTCTTCCTCATGCGCTCGGCATAGGCGTCGATGGAGTCGTCGCCCTGGGTCATCGAGTGGAACTCGTGGAGGTGGAAGATCGCGCGCGGAGCCTGATTGGCGCGGAAGAGCCCCTCGATGGCGACCCAGATGTCGCGGGCAGTGAGGTCGTCGCCGTCGACGGCGAGGCTGAGGACGGAGTCGTCGACGGTGCTGAAGATCCAACTGCGAATGCAGCAGTCCGCCTAGTCCCAGACAAGATCCTCCGGGCGCGGCGGGGCTGAGCCGTCGATGTGATGGCGAAGACGGAACTTGCCGCACATCGACTTGAAGAAGAAGGCCCAGCAGGAGTAGTTGGAAGATTGCATCTCCAACTGGATCGGTACATGGGACTTCACCGAGATCGTGGCGAAGGATGGGACCACGAGGTGTTGAGTGATCGCCTGGTGGACCGCCGCCATGGTGTCGCCGGAAGCGGCCGGCATGGAGGGGGCGCCGAGTGCCGGGGCAGAGGGAGCCCCTAGGGCCGGTGCAGAGGAGGACCCGAGCGCTGGCATGGATGGCATGCCCAGTGCTGGCGACGAGGGCATGCCCAGCGCCGGCGAGTAGGAATTCTCCATGACCTGGGACATGTCGAGGGTGGGAGGAGGGCGCGATCAGATTGATCGCGAGTTGAGGGAGGGTGGGCAGCGGAAAAGGAAAGAATTTAGGCTCTATACCATATAGAGAGACACGGTTTGGGGGAAACACCACACCCATAACAAAGGGGGTTGACCTCATATATATATATATATATATATAGCCAATATGGCTTGGAGTACAAGAATACAACTCATGTATACATAGTAAGCCTATCAGCTATACAGGGAAAGCTACATCAATATGATCAGCTATACAATATTCCTAATACCATGTCATCCCCTCCTTTGCCACCCCAAGGCCCGATCTTTGTGGCAGGGTTCTGCGTGTTGGAATTTTATGTGTGGCTTTCAACATTTATTTATATAACATATATTATGGTCATTGTTTATGCACCTCAATGTGGAAATAAATATTGATGCAAGTGATGGAGAATTATTGTTGTGGAATCTAACTCGAGGAATTTGTACTCGAGATGCTGAGGACGTTTGTGCTGGAATATAGTAGAGGAATTTATTGAGATCAACTCTACTGGAATATTTATTATGTACGTATATGTTTGACCCGGGTACAGCACAACGGAAGAACTGGGTTTGTTTTGTAGGATCGGCTCTACAAGTTGTTAACCGACATGATCATATTGAAATTAATCTCATATAAACAATTGGTCATGGCGCATGGCTCACACATGTGTGTTAGGGACTAATATATTTTAGACTCGTAAAACTGACATGTCTGATCGTGGTTGGTGACATAGTTCAGGAGTCACACGGATTTTCCGGAACACAGGTGGAATAATTTCAACGCCTGAAAGTGGAGTCTATAAATATGTCCCTACCCTCTAGCCTTACTATGTATTGTGAGCGGCACCACGGAAAAAGCAGAGGAATAGAGGGTAGACCGTATAGCCCACAAATTCCTTACATTGCTATCAGGGCAGATACGATCGCAACTACCAAAAATTCCGCTGCAGCCCTAGCCGAAAACAAACTCTGCCGCCACCGCCCTGTGCCGGAGGGCAATTGGTCAGCGGCCGCCCCTGTGCAGGAGCGTCTCTGCAATTCGATTCGTCTGAACTTGATTTGCGTGTAGCAGTAAGGGTTCATAAGCCTTCCCTGCTGTTCGCACGTAGATTGAGGAAAGCACAGCCCGCCTGCGTCGTGCCTCGTCCGTTACTCTCCAGGCTTGCGTGCATCGAGAGGATCAGAAAAAGGCTTTGCTGTTTGCCTGTTACTCACCAAGACACGAAGGCCAAGGAGATTAGTACGTGCTGATCTGCTAAAGCACGTGGATCAAGGAAGAGCAAATTTTCTTGAATCGATCTGCACATCATTTAATTTGGAGATTTGATCTGGTAACTCGTATCATCACTCGCTATTGCATCTAATAGTGTTTTCTCAGAGCTGCTTAAATCCTGCAAGTTAGATGGGTTCTAATTTTACGGTTTGGAAACGGAAAATCATGTTTTTGCTTACTGTTGAAAATATTGATTATGTTATTGATGTACCTGAACCGGAAAAACCAAAGGATAATGCTACCGCTGAGGACAAGAAAGATTATATGGTAAAATATGAAGCTTGGGCTAAAGATAATAAAATGGCTCGTATATTTATGTTGGGATCTTTTTTTTTTTGAGGTATATTTATGTTGGGATCTATGACTGATTCTTTAGCTGCTGAGTACGAGAGTGAACAGAATGCCCGGAAAATATTGGGCAAACTGGAAAAGGATTTTGGTGATATATCTCTCGTCAAAGTGCTTAGTCTTGTTAATCGTTTTCTTTCTTCCAAGATGAATGAAGGTGTTTCTGTCAATGAGCATATCAACAAACTCAGTGTTTTAGCAGAAGAATTAAAAATTGCTGGTTATCCCTTTCAAGAAGAAGTGCAGGTCATGGTTTTGCTAAACTCTTTGCCAAATTCATGGGAGCAGTTTAAGATGTCCTTTTGTCATTCTGAACGCGTACTTAATATGCAGAATTTGAGGCATCACTTGCTTATGGAAGAAGACAGGAAGCTCTCCCAGGGAAAAGATAGAAACTCAAATAATTCTGAGTTGCACCTTGGAGAGGAAAAATACAGTGCAAATAAAAAGAATTGGCAAAAGAGGAACTTCAAAAGTGATTTGAGAGACAAGCTCAACAAGAAACGCAGTCGTGATGATCATCAAAATTATTACTCTTCTCAAAGGAATGATAAGAATAAAAAGGATTTCGCTTGTCACAACTGTGGTCAGCAAGGGCATTTCAGAGCTGATTGCAGGAAGAAGAAAAAGCAGCAGCATAACAATGAGAAAAGGAAGCAGGAAAACCAGCACGATGATCCTAAAGGCAACCCTTCAGAGGGAGGTATGCATCATATTTTTGTATGCACTGAATCTTTCTTTGCTACTACTTTTCCAAATAGTTGAGTTGTCGATTCTGGCTCTACATCGCATATTGCTAGAGATCATAAATCTTTTACTTCCATGCAAACAATTCCAAGGGGGAAGAGATATGTCTACTTAGGCACTAATGCTAGAGCTGATATACTTGGAATTGGAAATTATGTCTTAAAACTCCCTGATGGAGGAAATTTATTGCTAAAAGACACTTTATATTCACCTAGCATAAGAAGGAATTTAGTCTCCGTCTCTCAATTGGAATCTATTGGTTATGATATATTATTTGAAAAAGGAAGAGTTAAAATATTGCTCAATGGGAAATTAGTGCATACTGGTGTTCGTCATGATGGCCTTTATTTTCTAGATGCTTTATTTGAAAATGACAACACAGATTGCTTGGTTGGAGAAGAAAACTCTATAGTGAGGAATGTTAATGATAGTACCACATGCTCGGAATCTTATTTATGGCATTTACGACTTGGTCACATATCTAAAAACAGAATTAAGAGGCTTATTAGTTCTGGAATTCTAAATTTTAAGTGGGAGGATTTTGGCCCTTGTGAGGCATGTATAATGGGTAAAATGACTCGTGCGCCTTTTCCAAAGGCGGAAAGATCTAAGGAATCTCTTGCTATTATCCATTCTGATATTTGTGGTGAAATGTCTACTCCCACCAATAGTCAAAAGGTTTATTTTATTACATTCATTGATGATTATTCAAGATATGGTTATGTGTATCTTCTTAAACACAAGTCGGAAGGTTTCGATGCATTCAAAACATTTAAAACTGAAGTAGAAAATCAGTTAAATAAAACGATTAAAGTTTTAAGAACTGATCGTGGGGGAGAATACACTTCAGGAATATTAAATGATTTTTGTAAAGAGCATGGAATTATTCACCAGTACACTATGCCATACACTCCGCAGCAAAACGGTGTAGCTGAGCGGAGGAATAGAACTCTAATGGATATGGTCAGGTCCATGATGGCTTATTCTGATCTCCCTTTGTCGTTTTGGGGTGAAACTTTGCATACTGCTATCTATTTATTGAATCATTCACCATCTATAGCTGTTGCAGTCACTCCTCATGAATTGTGGACCGGAAGAAAACCCTCACTTTGCCATCTAGCTGTTTGGGGTTGTAATGCTCAGATTAGAGTGCCAAATCAGTACCTTTGAAATGCCTCTGATGGACTCCTGTGGCGACTGGCACACCAGGAATATTTATTGGTTATTCTACAGAATCAAAAGGGTATCGGTTTTATGATCCTGAAAATAAAAAACTGGTGGAAAGTAGGGATGCAATATTTTTAGATCAGTACACACCTCGCAGTGCTAAGCGGGCAAGAGTGGAATTGTTGACAACTCCAAATGAACCACAGATGGATACATCTGGAAATAACTCAACCAATGAGGAAAATGATACCCCAGAAGGACATTAGAGTGCCAAATCAGTACCGTACTAAGTTGCAACCTAAAAGCACACCAGGAATATTTATTGGCTGTTCTACAGAATCAAAAGGGTATCGATTTTATGATCCTGAAAATAAAAGGCTGGTGGAAAGTAGGGATGCAATATTTTTAGATCAGCACACACCTCGCCGTGCTAAGCGGGCAAGAGTGGAATTGCTGACAACTCCAAATGAACCACAGATGGATACATCTGGAAATAACTCACCCAATGAGGAAAATGATACCCCGGAAGAAAATACAAATATGCTTAGGAGAAGTGGGAGGAATTCACAAGCACCATCATATCTTAATGATTATTATGTGTTCTTGGGGGAAGTGCACTCTAAAATTTCAGATTTAGAGGAAGATCCAAAAAATTATAAAGAAGCCATTAGTTGTGCCCAATCAAAGCTATGGGTGGAAGCAATGCGGGAAGAATTAAACTCAATGAGGAAGAATAAAGTTTGGGAACTTGTTCCTTTACCAAATAACCGCAGAGCCATAGGGTGTAAATGGATTTTCAAAAGGAAACTTAATGCAACAGGCCAAGTGGAAAAATATAAAGCTAGACTTGTTGCTAAAGGCTTTACACAAAGGGAAGGTGTTGACTTTGTGGAAACTTTTTCTCCTGTTGCAAAGTTTACTTCTATTCGCATTATTAGTGCTTTGACGGCTTATTATGATCTTGAACTCCACCAAATGGATGTGAAAACTGCTTTTCTTAATGGGCATTTGGAGGAGGAAATTTATATGTTACAGCCGGAAGGTTTTGGAGAAAAAGGAAATGAAAATAAGGTTTGCAAATTAAATAGATCAATTTATGGTCTTAAACAAGCTTCACGCCAATGGTATATTCTTTTTGATAATGCTATCACGTCATATGGTTTTTCAATGATGGAAGGTTATCATTGCATATATACTAAAATTATTGGTGGCAATTTTGTGTTACTGTCTTTATATGTTGATGACATTCTTATTGCTTCTAACAATAAAGAAACATTAGTGGAAGTAAAAGCTTGGTTGTCTTCTAAATTTGATATGAAAGATATGGGGGAAGCTTCCTATGTTTTGGGAGTGGAAATACATAGAGATCGGAATAAACACCTACTTGGTTTATCCCAAAAGACTTACCTTCGTGGCGTTCTAAAACGATTTTCTATGGAAAACTGCAAACCTGTTAATGTACCTTTAGTGAAGGGAACTAAACTCAGTGAGGAACAATGTCCTTGCACTCCTGAGGAAAAAGAAAGAATGAACGGTATTCCTTATTCTTCAGCTTTGGGAAGTCTTATGTATGCTATGTTATTCACACGACCTGACCTTAGCCATGCTGTTGGAATTCTTAGTAGATATCAAAAGAATCCTGGGGAAGAGAATTGGAAATAAATCAAACATGTGATGCGTTATGTCAAAGGAACTTTGGATTATTTATTGTGTTTTAATGGTCACAATCTTCAGCTGCAGGGTTATACTGATGCTGATTGGCAAGGGGATTTGGATGACCGTAAGTCTACGTCTGGTTATATATTTACATTGGCAGGAGGTGCTATTTCTTGGTGTAGCGGGAAGCAGAAATCAGTTGCTCTTTCATCCATGGAAGCTGAATATATTGCTGCGTCTGAAGCTGCAAAGGAAGGTGTATGGCTAAGGGAATTTCTTGCATCACTTAAGGTCGTGGAAAGTACATCTCAACCTGTCACTATTTTCTGTGATAATATGGCGGCGATCAAGGTCTCCAAAGATCCCAAATTTTATAGTAAAAGCAAACACATTGAGGGAAGATATCATTACATTCGTGATGTAATAAATAGACTCAAGGTTATTCGTATGGTTTATTTGCCTAGCACTAGTATGGTTGCAGATCCACTGACTAAGCCCCTTAGTCAGGAATTATTTTCTAAGCATGTTAGAGACATGGGACTTCATGTTATTGACTGAAATGTTTCAGCCAAGTGGGAGATGTTGGAATTTTATGTGTGGCTTTCAACATTTATTTATATAACATATATTATGGTCATTGTTTATGCACCTCAATGTGGAAATAAATATTGATGCAAGTGATGGGGAATTATTGTTGTGGAATCTAACTCGAGGAATTTGTACTCGAGGTGCCGAGGACGTTTGTGCTGGAATATAGTAGAGGAATTTATTGAGATCAACTCTACTGGAATATTTATTATGTACGTAAATGTTTGACCCGGGTACAGCACAACGGAAGAACTGGGTTTGTTTTGTAGGATCGGCTCTACAGGCTGTTAACCCACATGATCATATTGGAATTAATCTCATATAAACAATTGGTCATGGCGCATGACTCACACATGTGTGTTAGGGACTAATATATTTTAGACTCGTAAAACTGACATGTCTGATCGTGGTTGGTTACATAGTTTAGGAGTCACACAGATTTTCCGGAACACAGGTGGAATAATTTCAACGCCTGGAAGTGGAGTCTATAAATATGTCCCTACCCTCTAGCCTTATTATGCATTGTGAGCGGCACCACGGAAAAGGCAGAGGAATAGAGGATAGACCGTATAGCCCACAAATCACTACATTGGTATCAGGGCCGGATATGACCACCAAAAATTCGGCTGCAACCCTAGCCGAAAACAAACTCTGCCGCC
>OAMR01000202.1:1830042-1862920 GCA_900205405.1 Echinochloa crus-galli | reverse complement strand
TTTTAGTTTTGATAACCGGAGAATTATATTATATAAAGGCTACACGAGTCGACTCATACTTCTCTGAATAAATTGTATACAATATTTCAAGTTATCCAGTTAATAAGACCATGGCAGAGTGCTTTGTCACTCTTACTGGAACTTGCTGAGTTATACATACAGAGATAGTCTTGCTCACCAGAAAAGAGGAGTTAGGAGCTATAAAGCTAACACCTCATGTACCTTTACTGTGGGTACAAAGTGTTTTCATCCTAGGATGGATTGAGAACAACGTGGTGGTGAGATATTAAGCAAGACTAGTAGCACAAGGGGTTTACACAAAGCCCGGAGCATTGTTTTTCAATGCAATTATTCTCCATAGTAAGTTATAAGTTTTCGATACTAACTTTGATTGGCAGTACAAAAGCATCTATCTTTGCAGTTGGTAGGTGTAGTGATTGCATATAATCACTTGATTTGGTATGTTTGTGAAGTTTCCGGGAAGGAGTTCACATACCAAACACATATACATAAAAGCGCAACACATTTTATATCGCTTAAGTCAATACCTGGCTTAAAGCAGTTAAGTCGAATATGGTACAATCGATTTTGTGTGTATTCCTTAAATTGAAGGGATACGAGGTTGATTACACGTGGTGTTCATTTTGGAGTCCTTTGATTGGATTTCCTAGTATTATATGATTGTCAACAATCTTGAAGAGATGGGAGATATGGTCTAAACCAAAATTTTATATTCTATTGAATCAAAGATTATTATATATATAGGTAATGTATCTTGCATTGTTTAGGTGCTGCAAGTTATACTTATTGCAATATTTTGCATTAAGATAGTCATGATCATAGGTCATATATTTGTGAACTAAGTGTTATGATAATCTCGAAGAGATATTCATAAAAGTCTACCATACTCTACATTTCTTATGTTGAGTACATCGGTATGACATGTTTGCATATTTTAGGGGGAGAGTCTTTCGTCTCTCCAATTAATAACTTGTTGAAAACATCATATTGCACTCTTTTCTTTGTATGAGTTTTTTTTCCCTCAGGGTTTTTCTCATAGAAAGTTTTTAATGAGGTAATATAGATGAAGGATCATGTCATATCATCTGTTTTTCCCATAGGGTTTTTGTTGGATGATATCGTGACATATGATACATTGTACCCTTTCCTTTATTTGAGTTTTTCCTTTCAAGGTTTCTCATATAAAGTTTTTGACGAGACAATGCATAAATAAAGTTATATGCTATATCATCAAGCTTTTCCCATCGGGGTTTTTGGAAGATGGTATTCAAGCATATTGACCATTTGGTCAAGATGTTTTAGACTAAGACTTTGAACTTATCTCAAGGGTCTAACAACATTAGTAATTGTATATCGTGGTTTTTCTCCTTATTTTTCCCATTGGGTTTGAAGGAGTTTTACCTGATATACTGGTATTATTTTGGATTTTTCCCATAGAGTTTTTCCAAAATTTCTCCTCACATTTTTCCTAAAAGGTTTTTGTGAGAGTTGTCATATTATCTATTTTTCCCTAGAGGGGTTTTTAAGG
This sequence comes from Echinochloa crus-galli, assembly GCA_900205405.1. Taxonomy (NCBI): domain Eukaryota; kingdom Viridiplantae; phylum Streptophyta; class Magnoliopsida; order Poales; family Poaceae; genus Echinochloa; species Echinochloa crus-galli. The sequence continues at coordinate 1,861,371 of OAMR01000202.1, read as the reverse complement.
ATAATATATATGACATATTGATCTTTGATCAAATTGTTTTTAGACTATGTCTTAGGGTTACCTAAAGGGTCTATAAACATTGGGAATTCTATATATATCGTGGGTGTTCTCCTTATTTTTCCCAGTGGGTTTTTTAAGGAGCTTTTGCCTGGCATATCAATATACTTTGGATTTTTCCCACAGGGTTTTTCCAAAGATTCAAGACTATGACTGACGAATATAGATGTCTACACGAGATTCAAGATTAGAATAGTTGAACAGCAAAGACTTTTACAGGACCAATTGATCAAGGGGGAGTGTTAAGTATAATATAGTTTAGTATATTAGTGATCAATTGTATTAACGAAAGGGCCTCTCCAAAGGGGTATGTCCCTTCGGGTGGCAACCCATGCCCCTTGGGCTTGTGTCCCTTGGGCTTGTATATATATGTAACACTATTGTTCAACATCAATTGGAGATCATTCATTCCTATTCATTCTCATTTCTTTCTAACACCTGCCATGCTGTTCAACAGTCCTATCGAAGGCAAGGCTTTAAATAGTCGAAGCTATAGTCCGCTAGTCATTAAACAGAAAATCAATATTTAAAATTATGTATAATTTAGCCATTATAGTCCATTATTAGCTATTTTTTGACCTCAGCCTCTAAACTCCTTAGCCCGCTATTTAAAACCATATTCCAAGGGCTAAAGAAGCGGCATCTGTAATATTATAGCTGCGATACTTTGACTTAAAGTATCCTCAGTTTTCAAAATACAATTAAGCAGTATCTCACCTCTCAAACATCTACTTAGCATATCAATCCTAGCTGACTTTCTCCCTTTTCTCAAGAAAATGTAAATGTGCATCATTATCTTCTTTCGCCATAATGGCATAAAATCTATAGTAAGAAAAATTAGAATGCTATCCAGTCATATAATTCCTAATTAAATCTAACACCATGCTCTACCCGACTGCACACATGATATTAATTAAGAACCTTCATATTGCTATCCGGTCAAATATCAGAATTTCCACATTAACATTGCTCTTCTGATTCCGATGTCATATTACACATGATGTTTTACACCGTAGTCTCCTGCAACTATTCCCAACTAGATTATTCTTGTTATAAGCACACATATATAATTTTCTTTTTCATTTCAGGTTTTGAAGGTTCTTTACACCCTTCCATTCATGCTTGTCCTCTTATACCTGTTGGAATTTTATTGTCATCTCATAGATACCTTGACACGCCACCGCAGCAACCGTTGCATATATAAAACATCGCCTTTCCGAGCTTCCAAGCCGGTGCCGGCGTACACCTAAGGGCAAGTATATTGCTACATGTCAGCGGTCTGATAGGTCGTCTCATGCAGTGCCACATTGGATTTTTGCTGACGTGAAGGAGAGAGAGCGAGGTGAGAGGCTGCCTCATGAGCTAAATTTAGGTCTATGAGACAACTTCTCTACCATTGTATGAGTTTTGTTGCCATGCAACTAATATATTTCTTTATTTCTCGATAAATTAATAGATATTATATATAATAGATATTTCTCGACGTGCTGGGGCAGGGCTGGCGGAGGAACGTGGTGGAGAAGATAAGGAACAGAAAAAAGTTAGTTTTTTATTGTGAATGACACATGGGTCCAGCGATATGGTATGTAGGACCCATCAAGTATTGTATCTAAGGGTTTTAAAAATTCATCCATCCCATACTTTGGATCTTTCGTACAAAACAAGAAATTGCGACGAACCCATCCCTTTAAACCAAATAAAAAACACGCTAACATCCAATACAAAATATCACACAATATACTTTTAATTTTTAATACGACAAAACAATATTAGTATTACAAAGCCAAATTTCATTTATATTATCATATTCTACACTCCACATTATTTTTCTAATTTTACAATAAAATATTACGGTTGCACAGCGCTCCAATCCATCATATTGCAAAACAATTTCTACAGAGTCAACATAATTAGGAATTAAAAATAATGGCAATTAAACAATATTTGTTATTTTTATAATACTAATTTACTAGCTACTTTATCTAATATCTTCTTAAAGAAATCAATTAGCATAATGATACATACACATGTTACTTGAAATTAATTAAAAAACACTCTAATTTGCAACATGCAAACTATACATTAAACGTTCTTCCAAATTCAAGCCACCGATTCTACGAATCTCTAACTAATGTATAAATCAAAATAACCGTGCTGATTCTCTCTCCTTCTAAAAATAAAAAAACTTCTCTAGCTATAAAACATGAAACAAAGAACAAGGATCATGAAAGAAGAGAGGATGAATCTACGTTACTAACCTTTATTTGGTGCACTTTGATGAGTGAAATCCCCACAAATCTTAAATATCCTAGACGACATTTAGCACTGACTAGTCATCAGCCGATACTAAATGGGACACCGGGGGATGTAGCCATTGCCCCCCTCCCCAAGAGGCATCCTGGGAGGCTTTTAGTACCGATTGTTGACTCAGCTAGCAATAAACTGCCCACTCGGACACTGGCTGCAGAACCGGTGAACTATGTGCGTTAATACCAGATAAAATATGACCGGTATTATACGACGAATGTGAAGTTCTCCCATAGCTGCTTGCTATATAGCCATGTATGCATGTCACGACTATTATTAATTAATAACTTATCATCTACTCCCTCCGTCCCACAATAACAGGCCGTTTTGGAAAATATCAGACAAATTAGTAGTCATGACAAATGACCATGTTACCCCTCATTGGAGTTACAAAAGTAGCATTAACTAGCTATTTGATTGGCTCTATGTGTTTCTCTATGCACTTTTACGTTTCTCTATGCACTTTTACATTAATGTATGCATCTTTAAAAGCTAAATATACATTCTTTGTGGGACAAAATTTGAATGCTAAATGGCCTGTTATTGCGGGACGGAGGGAGTATGTGCTTGGCAATTTTATGGAATTCTCATAATCACCAAGTTCCCATGACTGTGGGAACAAGGAACGGGAACCTAGAACATGGAACGTCATCTTATAAAACCATGGTACAAAGGGTGTATACGTTATAAAGTTTTATAGGCCATAGTTAAAGATTTAATTATTGATAGTTCAATAGCAAATATCTTGTAGCCTATAGTTAAAGATTTAACAAATGTTATATACATATGAGGTTTTGGGGCCTATTGGGATGCATATTGGGGTAGCTTGTGGTCTGCAAGCCTGCTGATACACTTAGCTCGTTAAGCTTGTGAGTTTGAATTCGCTTGTTATACTAATGGCAAAAACCGTTGCTTGGTTTGTTAGAATATGCACCGAGCCAAGCCGGATACGACCCGAGCGAGGTAACAATCCATAGTACAGAACTAGCTGTGAATGGACCTGAGACAACAGAATTCCTAACAGCGTGAGGGACACACAGCTAACAATCCAATTGGACCTCTTGGTTTTTTTTGAGATTACACAGTACAACGCAGACGCTCATACACGCACACACGCTCACCCCTATGAATACACGTACGCAAACCCTACCCCTATGAGCACCTCCGGAGGACTGAGCAGAGCACCGGCAGATCTGGAGATTCCCGAAGTCACCATTGACGCCTCGTTGTCGACGGGAACGCCGCTTACCACTTAACGCATAGCTCCGGTAAATCCTGGTAAATTTCAGGAAAAGATGCGAGCAACAGGATTTGAATCCTGTTAGGTAACGTCCCACTGAACCGACCTACCATTAGACTACAAGCCAATTCGCAATTGGACCTGTTGGTTGTTAGGGGGGAAAGTCCATTTTGTCTCCCTGAACTATCGGCCGAATCTACGAATCCTCCCTGAACTCCAAAACGTCCGCGTGGCACCCTGAACTCCCGAAACCGGACACGTTGCCTCCCCCGTTCGATTCCACCCTGGTTTACGCCAACGTGGAGACACGGCTGTAATCCGGCGTGGCACTGTAATCCGGCGTGGTACGGGGCCCATTTGTCAGCGCATCCACCCGAGAGGAATAAAAGAACCCGCGCCCGCCGTCGGTGTTTGGTTCGTCGCCGTTCCCCATCTCCACCAAACCCTAGCAGGGTTCCAGGCGGCGTCGGCTGCTGCTCCTCCTCCCTAGACGCGGGTCGCCGGCGGCCCGACAGTGGAGTCGACCTGCTGCAGATCGAGAGGACTGGAGCACGTGAAGCCGGAGTGAAAGGTTAGTCCTTTGTTTAGTTGTAGGAACTGTAGGCATTAAAAAATATGAAATCATTGGATATAGGGCTTAAAAGGTGGTGTTTTGCTCTGCTCTAGTTGGATCTGTGATATTTTATACTAGATTTTGCCGTAGTGACTTGGGGAATGTAGTATTTAATTACATTGGTGGTCATAGTTAATTGACATGGTGGTACTTGGGTGGGTTGGCTGAATGGTTTTTGATGTTCTTCGGTCAGTTAGGATGCTCATTATTCATGTCCTTCGGTTAACTGTGATCTAGTTCCAATTTGTATGTAGGCCAGAAGAGGTTCAGTCCGATGGATCCATTAGATATTTTGGCCGTGAGGTTCCATTATGGGGGGGAATTTTTCAATGATGGCAAGAAGCTTCATTATATTGGAGGGAAAGATGCAATGTCTTACATTGAAAGGGATAAGATGTCTATACCAGAGGATAGTGGGGCACTTAAGGGACCATTTCACAGTCTCTGAAGGATCTTTGTTGCATTGGTTGTTTCCTGGAAAAGAACTAGGGACTGGACTACATGTGTTGGTTGATAACAAGGCATGCCAGGATATGTCAGATAGCCTAGTGGAAGGAGGTGTTGCCGAGATATTTGTGGAAGATCTTAAAGAACAGAATCTTGATGATGAAGAAGAAACTGAGAGAAATGTGAGTGACTTTGAGGACGAGTTAGTTGATATGAATGAAGCAGTGTCTGAGAATGAAGAGGTGGTACCAAATGAGGTAACTTGCATTACACCTCGAACAGAGTCCAGAGAAGATATAGAGAAGCAAATCAAGTTTGTGAAAGAATTTTACAGTAGTCCAAGTAAAAAGGGAAAGAGAGTTAAAGATACAGATGAGGTCCCTAATAAGCAGGTTGGATCAGATGATTCATCTAAAGAAGATAGTGACTACATGCCTGGTGATGAATGTTCATCTGAAGAAGATGATGAAGCTTCACAAATTTTGAAGAAGTTTAAAGAGTTTAAGAAAAAGTTGAGAAGTGGTGGAGTTGCTACACTGGATGATGTTGAAATAGGTAGTCAGCCAGCTAATTTAGGTGGTACTGGGGCTGATAGTGATGGAAATGAAACCCCATATGAAGAGTCAGATGATGCCCTTTCAGTTGAAGAAGAAGATGGAGAGATAAAGACCAAGAAGGAGCATTATAGGAGGTTCAATGCAAGTGCTGAGGTTCCTAAGTTTGAATTAGGGATGAAATTTGCTGGGAGGAAGGAATTCAGAGAGGCTGTTTTAAGGTACTGTCTGCATGAGAAGAAAGTAGTTAATTTCATCAAGGATGAGCCCACAAGAGTCAGGGCAAAATGTGATTGGAAGCACTGCCCATGGGTTTGCTTATGCTCCAAGAACTCAAGAACCCAGAGCTGGCAGATAGCAACTTTTATAGATCAACACACTTGCCCACTCAGAAGGGATAACAAACATGTCACTGCAAAGAGGATAGCTGCTAAGTATGAGAGGTTTATAATGGCTAATCCTGGCTGGAGTTTTGTCGGCGGCCAGTGTCTGGACTGTCTCTTATACACATCTCTGACCAACAGAAGGTAACATGACTTGCTTACTTTTTACTTATAATGTCTGACTGTTATGACTGCTGAGTGCTGACTTTGTACTTGTTTTTTATTTCCAGGGGATTCTGAATGCTGTGGACAAATGGGCACCAGAAGCTGAGCACAGAAATTGTGCCAGGCATATCTATGCCAACTGGAAGAAAGAGTTCTTTGACAAAGAATGGCAGAAGTTGTTCTGGGCATGTGCTAAGGCTCCTTCTGTTGGGCTCTTTAATCTTGCCAGAGCAAACTTAGCAAAAGAGACCATGGCAGGATCTCAAGCAATTCTTAATACTCACCCACAACATTGGAGCAGAGCTTGGTTCAGGTTAGGAAACAATTGTGACTCAGTAGACAATAATTTGTGTGAATCATTCAACAAGTGGATAGTTGAGGATAGATTCTTTCCTATCATCACAATGTTTGAGGCAATTAGAAGGAAGGTCATGGTTAGGATACAGCAACAGAGCTCAAAGTCTGAAAGGTGGATGGGTAGAATCTGTCCAAACATTATGAAGAAGTTGAATGTGTACATCAAACAGTCAGGATATTGCCATGCTATTGCCAATGGTGCTGATAAGTTTGAGGTCAACCATTTTCAGCATAGGTTTACAGTTGACTTAGTGGCAAAGACTTGCAGTTGTAGGTACTGGCAATTGGCTGGTATCCCATGCTGCCATGCAATTTCAGCTATATATTTCAAGACAAACGATATTGAAGCATTCATTGCAGATTGCTACACAGTTGATCATTTCAAGCAGACTTACTGCCATTGCCTTGAGCCAGTTGAAGGTATAGAAAGTTGGCCAGTATCTGACAGACCCAAGTTGAGAGCTCCTGGGTATATTAAGATGCCAGGAAGACCAAAAACTTAGAGGACAAGGGAGCCTACTGAAAAACCAAAGGCCACTAAAATGTCTAGAGTTGGAACTGTGATTAGGTGCCAGAAGTGCAAAGGAGTTGGCCATAATAGATCCTCTTGTGACAGAAGGAATGGCAATGCTCCATCTGGATCAGCACCATCTGCCACTGCACCTACTGCCACTGCTCCTTCTGCCACTCCATCTGCTGCTGCTCACCCTGAGACACAAGCCATTACAATCTCTGGGACACAACAAAGCAGCAACTCAAGCAAAAGGATGCAGGTTATGTTGCCATCTTCTGGTCCATCTGCTGTTGCAAGTGCTTCTAAGCAAAAGGTATAATCTCTGCTGTCATTCCTTTTGTTTCTCAGTGGGTATGACTACTACTTATGCTAACATCAAACTGTCATTCTTTTTTTTTGCAGAAACCAAACTATGGACCAAAAATGGTACACAGCAAGGCCAAGGGAAAGGTTGCCACTACTTCGGCTGCAAATGCTACATTCAACATGCAAGCCATTGACTGTAATTCTACTGCCCGTTCAAATGTGACAATCAACCTCAAGTCGGGCAAGGCTTCAACAGAATGTTCAGCTCAAATTACACCAAAGAAGAAGCCAGCTAAGAAGACAACTGCTGGGACGCCCATGCTTCTCCTCCCTCCATGGGATTCTGCAAAACTGTAGTGCTGCTTATCTATGTTGTAGTGCCAGAACTTGTGGCTCTTTATCTGTGATGTACTGCCAGACTGTATGGCTATTTATCTATGTTGTATGCCAAACTTATGGCTATTTATCTGTGATGTATGCCAAACTGGATGGCTATTTGGCACTCATGTAATGCCAGACTTATGGCTCTTTATCAATTATATATTGCCAAACTGTGTGGCTATTTATATGTGTTCTCATGCAACTATTTATCTGTGTTATCACTTGCCATACACAATTCTTGGACAACACAAACCATACCACATTATATTTGATCACACCTCACAGATCATTCACATACATTTGACATAGATAAGTTCCCCACAAAACTACTACCACTAGAGGATGTCATTGACACAAATTGCATACATAGATAACTTCTAGACCCCACATATAACCTGTCATTGACACACAATTAACATACCACCCTAAGATAAATGCATAAACGCCACTGCAGCCGCAACTGATACAGAAACACCAAATAACCAAAGCTTCTTCTTGTCTGTCTTCTGCTTCATGGGACCTTCCTTCAACGCCTGCTTCACATCCACACCATTCTCCTTCTCACTGGTAACCTTCTGCTTGTCAATCTTCAACATCGCATCGGCGAGAGCAGCCTGCAGCTCTTCCCTTTGCTGCTTCAGCGACCACACAGCATCACGCAGGTCGATGAGCAGGCCATGGACGAACCCATCATCTGGACCTTTGTACCAACAAATGAAATCACAGCCTCCAAACTGCAATGCCAACCAACACAGATCCAAATAATTACCCAAAACCAATCCAAAACAACCCGAATCAACAAATCTAAATCACATTACCCGAGCATTGTAGCACTTGAATTTTCTCGGTTTCCACGTTCACCACGAGGACACAATGTGCCTAGCACCTCCTTGTTATTTTTTTCTTCACCAGCTTAACCACACGCTGCCGGAAATAAGCAACTCTCACTTGTCTGGCCATGTAACCCTCGGCTAGCATGCATGGTCTCCGATTTTATCCAACAGGCCAATGAAACCTACGTCCAACCTCACACGGTCAAAGGTAACTGGACCCATACAAATATTTTTTTTGGGTTGACCCATATAAATATGTGACACATACATATTCTAACAGATAGAGAGGCAACGTGTCCGGTTTCGGGAGTTCAGGGTGCCACGCGGACGGTTTTGGAGTTCAGGGAGGATTCGTGGATTCGGCCGATAGTTCAGGGAGACAAAATGGACTTTTTCCTTGTTAGGTGTTTGCTAACTGGGGCCGTTGCGGACCTAATGGGCTAGGCCAAATAATCCACCTAATTCCTCTTGTCCATCATTTTCTCTCGTATGGGTAGCTCCGCCACTGCCGCCGCCGCAGACCAGCTGGGCCGCTCCGCCTCTGCTTCCTGCTCTCCTCGATGGACGACCGGTAAGGCCACGGACCTGTCGTGGCTGCAGCGCTGCGGCTGCGAGCCCGCACTACGTCCTGTTTCGACCCTGTCCCTCGTTGTAGGACAAAGTTTCCAGGACAGGGAAAGTGGACTCGTTCTCGGTTCCGTGTGACTAAGGGCATCATTAGTAAATAAGCTAACTAGCTATACGTGAGTGATCATTAAAAAAACCGGCAGAGACATGTGAATTTTCTAGACATGTACTCTCTTCTTTGTTTGTATAAGACGCGCACGTATATTAAGATTCAAACTTGACAAACTTTGATCAATAATTTAACTAATAAATTTTAACTTTTATAATATAAATTTGAAATTGTTAGATTTGTAATAAAAATATTTTCTAATGATTATAAATTTATAATCATAAATAATATAATATAAGATAAATGAATACTTAAAGTGTAATTAATTAATTAGAAGATCGTGCCAAGTTAAGTCGTGCCTTATAAATCCAAAAGGAGGAAGTATAAGTTCATTCGGAAGGCATCGGTACACTGCCTCAGTGCAAATTCTTTGTTTGGTTGGCTAGTATAGTTGTAGTCAAAACATTCAGAAGGCGTGGGCACCACCAGAGGACTTCGATGACCGGTCCGGGGACGAGTAGTGGCCATCAGAGTTGTAGCCGTGGTCGCATGCCATTGGACCCTGCCACTCCTCGTCGAAGGTGTAGTTTGAAGGCTGAGGAGAAATCAAAGATGCCATGTTGGTTGCTTTGGTTTTATGGAGGAAGGGAGGAAGAGACTGAGTGGAGAAAATGGAGGGTTAGTGGAGGGTTCTTGTTTATAATGGTAGGCAGTCAGCAAATGAAAGGGATGCATCAATAACAGAACATCGGAAGTCGGGAACAAAGGAAGAGAAGGGCAAGGGGCAAGTTGATTGCAATGCAACAATAGACTATCCGCAGCAAACGACATATGCATGCAAGAAAAGTTCGTTAGTGAAACATTCCACGGGATCATGAAGAAAGAGAGGGGTTTTTTGGAGTTTCAAGAACTAATGTGAATCTTATTACTCAGCTCGACAAGGGACATACCAATAATAACAAAATGTGAATCTTGCAATTCCAGCATAACAAAATGCAAATATATACAAGATGCAAAGATGATGATCTAGATTATCGGGTGGATATCGAGCGAGCTCGACTCGTTTTAGCTCGGCTACATCTCTCCTCTAAGACACAATGGAGGGAAAAAAACCCTGATGACGATCCTAAAATCCACAAGGAAAAATAGTTCAATCACATGACACCACGTGCCTCTGGAGTCCTGGACCTCACAATGTGCACTTTGTACAACCACATGCATGGCCTACTGTTTTTCTCGGTTTCCACGTTCACCACGAGGACACAATGTGCCTAGCACCTCCTTGTTATTTTTTTCTTCACCAGCTTAACCACACGCTGCGGGAAATAAGGAACTCCGTTTATTATTCTCACCTGTCTGGCCATGTAACCCTCGGCTTGCATGCATGGTCTCCGATTTTATCAACAGGCCAATGAAACCTACGTACAACCTCACACGGTCAAAGGTAACTGGACCCATACAAATATTTTTTTTGGGTTGACCCATATAAATATGTGACACATACATATTCTAACAGATAGAGAAGCCTGGATAATAAGCACCGAAATTACACTTAATTGTTTTAAGATGGAAGAGGTGGGTAATAAGATGCAAAATTAGAGGTTAATTTATGTTACTCTTCATAAAAACATATATGGATAATGTTTTAAAAAATAAAATAGATCTGGCTACTATTGTTATTAATGGCGATTGGATTATTCTATTTTTTTATTTTTATATTGCCTCATGAAGATTAATGTAGAGACTTGAAATTAAAGAGTTTTCAGTTAGTTATAATATGACAAAATTCATGGTCACACTTTTAAAAGTTGGTTGGCTAGTATAGTTGTAGTCAAAACATTCAGAAGGCGTGGGCACCACCAGAGGACTTCGATGACCGGTCCGGGGACGAGTAGTGGCCATCAGAGTTGTAGCCGTGGTCGCATGCCATTGGACCCTGCCACTCCTCGTCGAAGGTGTAGTTTGAAGGCTGAGGAGAAATCAAAGATGCCATGTTGGTTGCTTTGGTTTTATGGAGGAAGGGAGGAAGAGACTGAGTGGAGAAAATGGAGGGTTAGTGGAGGGTTCTTGTTTATAATGGTAGGCAGTCAGCAAATGAAAGGGATGCATCAATAACAGAACATCGGAAGTCGGGAACAAAGGAAGAGAAGGGCAAGGGGCAAGTTGATTGCAATGCAACAATAGACTATCCGCAGCAAACGACATATGCATGCAAGAAAAGTTCGTTAGTGAAACATTCCACGGGATCATGAAGAAAGAGAGGGGTTTTTTGGAGTTTCAAGAACTAATGTGAATCTTATTACTCAGCTCGACAAGGGACATACCAATAATAACAAAATGTGAATCTTGCAATTCCAGCATAACAAAATGCAAATATATACAAGATGCAAAGATGATGATCTAGATTATCGGGTGGATATCGAGCGAGCTCGACTCGTTTTAGCTCGGCTCGTTCGAGCTCGTTAGCTAAACGAGCCAGCTCGACTCGGCTCGTTAACGAAACGAGCAAAATGAACTGCGGAAGATGACAACCTCGTTCCACCAGCACCATCTATCACCGTGAAGACGATCAATGTCTGCGGCAGTTGGAAGCACCATGAAGACAAGGCTAGAGGTGCCGCCGGCCGATCGACATAAGTTGAGCTGCCCAGTGACGAAACAATGCAGACTGACACGGGGTACCAACGATCAAAATCGTGGTACTCAGGGACATATGCCGCCACCAGCGTATTCTATGTACCATTATAAACTCCGAGATTAAGCAGCACAGCGCAGCTCATGGTGAGATTCAGTGGCAGCGCCACGACGACGATCCTAAAATCCACAAGGAAAATAGTTCAATCACATGACACCACACGTGCCTCCGGGATCCTTGGACCACCTCACAATGTGCACTTGTACAACTACATGACACCACGCCAGCACTGAGCAGCCTCAGCTCCATGCATGGCCTACTGTTTTTCTCGGTCTCCACGTTCACCACGAGGGCCCTGTTTAGTTCCTGGTCACATCATCAAACTTCTAAAAATTCTCTCTCCAAACTTCATTATTCACCTATCACATCAAATCTCTCTCCTCATGCATGGAGTAATAAACGTGGGTAAATAAAAAAAACTAGTTACATGGTTTTGATGTACACGACGAGACGAATCTTTTAAGCCTAGTTAGGTCATGGTAGGACAATGTTTACCACAAACAAACGACAAGTGCTACAATGTCCGATGTGACTTTTTCACTTCACTTTTCACTTTTTTCCAGGAACTAAACACCCCCGAAGACACAATGTGCCTGACACCTCCTTAATTGTTATTTTTTTTCTTCACCAGCTTAACCACACGCTGCCGGAAATAAGCAACTCTCACTTGTCTGGCCATGTAACCCTCGGCTAGCATGCATGGTCTCCGATTTTATCCAACAGGCCAATGAAACCTACGTCCAACCTCACACGGTCAAAGGTAACTGGACCCATACAAATATTTTTTTTGGGTTGACCCATATAAATATGTGACACATACATATTCTAACAGATAGAGAAGCCTGGATAATAAGCACCGAAATTACACTTAATTGTTTTAAGATGGAAGAGGTGGGTAATAAGATGCAAAATTAGAGGTTAATTTATGTTACTCTTCATAAAAACATATATGGATAATGTTTTAAAAAATAAAATAGATCTGGCTACTATTGTTATTAATGGCGATTGGATTATTCTATTTTTTTATTTTTATATTGCCTCATGAAGATTAATGTAGAGACTTGAAATTAAAGAGTTTTCAGTTAGTTATAATATGACAAAATTCATGGTCACACTTTTAAAAGTATGATCAAATATTGTGAAAAGTGTGAAATATTTATGACTTCTCATATCCATCGTTAGACTCATAGATTAGGCATCTGTATTTCAAAATTCAAAGTGACATCCCACTCGGAATGAAACCAAAATTTTAGAAACATAAGTGACATCAGTTGGATATTGGAAACAAACAATGGAAGCCAAATTAGATCTGGTCAAGAATTTTAACTCATGCAAATTGTAAAAATTTATCAACCAGTAAAGTGACTCCTGGAAAACAATATAATCGGTCGCTTGTCGAGATCTTTATTATTTGACCAAATAAAACAAGACACAGAAGCAAGCACACTAAAAAAAAGATCAACTCCAAACCAAAGAACCATCAAAAAACGAAATAAGCAAGTCCCTTTATTATTCTCACCTGTCTGGCCTTGTAACCCTTGGCTTGCATATCCATGGTCTCCGATTTTATCCAACAGGCCAATGCAACCTACTACTTCCAACCTCACAGTCATGATAACCAGACACATACAAATATTTTTATGTTAAGCACCAAAATTACATTTAATTGTTTTATGATGAAAGAGGTGGGTAATATAGATGAAAAATTAGAGGTTAATTTATGTTACTTTTGTAACACCATATATGGATAATGTTTTACAAAATGAAATAAATTGGGCCATTATTATTATTAATGATGATTGAATTAATCTATTAGACTAGCTAACATGCCCGTGTGTTGCTACATGTGATAAATCATACCACAACTCCTAACAAAAAAACATAACACACAACTGTAGCTTAATTTATTGCATTTGATTAATAGATTTAAATGGTTACATTATCATTGATTAGCATTGCATCAATATACAAACTATAACAAAACATATTATCTCTATGTACATCAATTTTATTGCGTGAGATATTTATAACAACAATTCAATTTTAAGTTATAATTGGGAACAACAAAAATTATATAGAATCAAACCTCATGCTCGGAGGGAACTACCATCAATTGGGAACAAAATATTCAAATGGCACTGTACTGATTGTTGAATCTCAAACAGAAGTAATTAAACCGAAATATTCTATTAGACTGATGGCTGGATGTTTCTGATTTTTGTGAAAATTGCAAGGTCTTCTTTATTTTTGTAGTTATCTCAGTTGGATGTTGGAAACAAACAATGGAAACCAAATTAGGTCTGTTCAAAGTGAGATTCCCGGGAGACAATAAATTGATCGCTGGTCGAGATCATTATTATTTAACCAAATTAAACATGACACAGAAGCAAGCACACACCACACAGACGACTGCAGCAACGAATCACCCTAGAGGATCTGGATCCCCATTATTCTGTCTGTTTATTCGTTGTACAACAAAGAAATGAAATCAATCCAAATTGGAGACTGCAACCAGGCCGATCAATCAAGCATGCAGCTAGCTGCTTCTTCAAAGTGGGCGCACATAGACACCAATAGCGTCAAGATAGGTCCCACTGCGTGCGAAGAAACCCACAATGGCACTGTCAGGCTGAACAGGGACGGTGAATGGGGTCCCGTTCTCGTTCCCAAATGGCCCATAGGTCTGAAGGTTTGTCACGAACTTGATCGAGGTTATCACGGCGGCGATGCCATTGAAGCCGTTGATTGTCCCGGACATTTCAGTAATGAACTCAGAATCGGCGAGCTGGATCTGCAGGAAGAGGGGGGAAATCTGTGAATCGTCGAATTAAATTAACATTGAATAAGCTGAACATGTTGTAATTAATGATCCAAATTACCGCGTGAGGCTGTCCAGTGGACCCGCCCCAGGGACCAGCAGTGCTCCTGGCCAGCATAGTCTATGTAGGAGAACCCGATGGAGTCGATGACTGCACCGCTGCGAACAGTGATGCTTTCCACACACATTGGCGCCTCTGTGATGTCCCTAGGAATCCCTCCTTTTCCACCCCATGTTCCAATTTTTGTGACAGGGCACTGGCCTTCGCTCTCACTCACCCTTGTCCCTTTGAGCAGTGGGCAGAAGGCACGGATAGCAAGCTCTATGACATTGCCGTCGCTTCTTTGTTCATGGAACTTTTTGGAGATGACACCAGTTGCCATGGCAAACTGACCGGTGCCCCCAACAATAGTCCACTCCCCAGATTCCACGGTTATTCCCATCACTTCAAGTGTAGACCCACTGAACCGGCCTGCATCATCCCATGTACATGTATATATATAATTAATTTATGTACAAATTATGGATCAAGAAACTTAATATGCAAGATTGAACTCAAATTAACATTTTCACATCTGTCCATTAGGTCATGTTATATAGATATATGCATACCTTTCGTTCTCGAACACGAGGCTCTGAAGGAATTGACCCAGTTACCGGCTTCGATATGCAAGCCTTGTGCGCGGGCAACAACATTCGCATCTGGCCCGGGGCCATCACACACCGTCCAGTTGTTAACTATGGTTGCGCCCATTGGCCCCTTGCCGTCTATGATCTTTGCTTGGTTGGCCTTCGGTCCCAGGGGTGTGTGGAACAAGAACAGGCCCTGGAAGTTGAGCTCAGTGCTTACTGTGGGCGTGACACAAGGAGTGACTTGGAGGTTGGATGGGTTGGCGGCCATGGCTCTAGGAGAGGAGCAGGTGCTAAGCTAACTAGCTGTGGATGTTGCTTGCACTCAGGACTCGATCAGGATGAGCTCTTGTGCTGTGGGGTGTGGTTGAAGCTGGGGGCGACGGGCTCTATTTATATGACGCCAGGGACAGCCCCTCCAGCCCTTGGATTAAGGGTAGGTGGAGGTCCAAAAACATTCTCTATGTTGATTCTCTGTCTGTCCAGCAAGTTGAGAGGATAAAAGGCTGCCACGAATTTTAATTTCACATACTCCATCCTTCCCAAAAAGAAGTCATTCTAGAAATTTTAGAACAAATTAATGAGAAAGTAAAATGGCCTTGATTGCCCCTAATTATTATCCATATTTGACACTAATTGGTTGTTGCATGCACATGCACCTACGAATGACTTATTTTTTGGGATAATCTTGAATCCTATAGTGTCTTCTTTTTTGGGATGTAGGGAGTACGGTCACCACACTAAGAATCGATTAGGAATCACCGCTTAGGCCAATTCCAATCCAAAAACTATCATATAGTTTCCATATCTGCCATATCACATAGACACTATCCATAAAAACTATACTTCAAATGTGTGCTTTCTTCAGAATAAAATCTCATCCTATTATCTTTCTTCTATCACCTATCATCTCTTATTTGGTCTTAGTTCCTGTGTAGAGGTAGTTTCTTCCATGAGACCTAGTTTTCTCAACTTTTATTGTCATCTCAGCTTTTTGCTTATATATCAGAATATTTAATGGATAGACACCAGCTGAGGTAGAGGGTTGGGGACTGTCTTATTCTACCAAGCACCGTAGACATAGGCTATTTTTTAAATAAAAAAACATGGTACTTTGGAATATTTTTTATATAATTAAATGACAGAAGTAGGTAATTTTATTGGTCGAGGTGCGCTTGATACACGACTGATCTTCAAATTAGAGTAATGGGGAACAACCTCATGTTGTACTTATTTCTCTTCATGTTTCAGGATAAGATACCCTTTTCTTTCAAAGAAGAATATGCTCATGCATATGTATGGGCGCGCACATAAGGATGATAATGGGGTACAATTGCTGAAGATAGCTAGGAAGTAATGTTTTGCTCAATCTGAATGAGAACCCAAATTAAGGGAGAGTGAAATTCCATCGGACTGGTTCTCATTCAGATTGAGCAAAACATTACTTCCTAGCTATCTTCAGCAATTGTACACCATTATCATCCTTATGTGCGCGCCCATACATATGCATGAGCATATTCTTCTTTGAAAGAAAAGGGTATCTTATCCTGAAACATGAAGAGAAATAAGTACAACATGAGGTTGTTCCCCATTACTCTAATTTGAAGATCAGTCGTGTATCAAGCGCACCTCGACCAAGGATGTAGTCGATCAGCCAACAGACTCCCCATGCCATTTTCTGATTTCGCATGTACTAATGATGCAACCCACAAGAGGCCGTTTTGTTTGCATCCAAAAGATGCTGTGAGTAGATGATGAACCGCCGCGAGGTCATATACAAATCTTCTTTCTGCATGCACGCAAGCATGCAAAGAGCTGCCACGAATTTTAATTTTATATACACGGTCACGATAATAAGAACTGATCATCCTAATCATGCAGCATATGGTCGTAAAAGACGTCATATATTCCACCTTATTCTAGTTTCTTTCTTTTTTCTAAAAAGCATGGTATGGACTAGACAGACACGACACGCATTTCCATCCGTTATATCAAAACCACAATAGACATCTTATTATCATCAAAGGACATGTTGTATAGCCTATGATTAAAATAATACTTCATCCATCCTGAAATAAGTAATATTCTGGTTTCTAACACACATTCGCTGTATTGATTCTCTATCTGTCCTGCAAGTTGAGGATATATAAAAATAAAACAAATACCAAGATCAAGTGAGAGCAATAAGCTACATGGCAGGCTGGGATGATAATAAGAGTTGAGGAAGCTATATCGGATTTCAGGCAGGTTGGGCTTATTAATCTCGAAGCAGATTGTTTGTGCGGAAGGTACATGACAGAAACTAACTTATCCAACTAAATTTCACCTATAAGTTCACATTTAATGATGTAACCCACAAGACACCACTGTTTGCGTCCAAAATATGCCGTGAGTAGATATCTAGCGAGATCATACATAAACATATATATTTCTTCTGCAATCGGCATGCATGAGCATGCAAAAAGCTGCCGTGAATTTTAATTTCACACTAGCAAGTATGCTCGCACGACACGCACACGCTACCTTCACTATGCCGGCGATCATACGCCGTTGTTTTGACGATGAGGAGTCCTAGATTCATACTTTATAGGGCATGCCACTTTTGGTTCCTATATATTTTAACGATGAGTAATCCTGGGTTCGGACTGTTTCGTCAAGCGTGGTTTGACGAAAAATAAGAGCCTGACATGTGGGGTCGTAGGAGGATAATGTTTCAATGACTGATGGACCCATCGGTCGTCGAAAGTTTTGGATCATTTTGAAGTTTTTATGGTCACGAAAATAAGAATCGATCAGAATCACCGCTTAGGCCGATCCCAATTTAAATGCTATGTGTAGTTTTCATATATGCGTGCCATGTCACATATACGTACACTATTCGTATACAAAAACTATCATCTCTTATTTGGTCTTGACTCCTGTGTAGAGCCGTAGAGGTGGTTTTTTTCATGAGACTTAGTTTCCTCAACTTTTATTATCATCCCAGCGTTTAACTTACATGGCAGCATATTTAATGGATAAACACCAGCTGAGACGGATCGGAGGGTTGATAGACTGTCTTGCAAGCAACCCACGAGAGGCTGTTGTTTTCATCCAAAAGATGCCATACACAAATCTACTTTCTTGTATGAAACGCCGCGAGGTCTTACACAAATCCTCTTTCTGCATGCACGCAAGCATGCAAAGAGCTGCCACGAATTGCGATTTTATATACACGGTCATGATAATAAGAATCAATCACCCTAATAATGCAGCATATGGTCGTAAAAGACGTCATATATTCCTCCGGCCTTATTCTAGTTTCCTTTTCTTAAAGCATGGTGGCGACAAGATGCACACGACACATTTCCTAGGCCATGAGTCATATCGAACCCGTACGTTTTGATGTTATATCAAAGTCACAATAGACATCTGGTTATCATCAATAGACACCTGAAAATAGATGTAAAGTTCGAATGTTTGATATGAATAATTCAAACTTCTACTTGCAATCCTATTATAAAATAATGTTAATAATATCTAAAACTTATCGAATAATACTAAAAGTTGACATGGAATCGTTTTATCGATGTATAAGCTTGACATAAAAGTTTTATAAGATTTTACAAAATTTGAAGTATACATTGTTCATAAAATGGATACTTTTCAAAAATAACTTCTTATAACTTAAGTCAAACCTTGAGATTTGAGTAGCCCATTACATTTTTGAACTCATATGAAACTCAAACTTGGATAGAACATTATGTTCACCATACCACTACAAAATATGAAGTTAGATGATGTGACAACTCAAGAATTAGAGTCCAAATTGAAACACAATTAGGCTTTAAGCATATGTTTGACCAAAGTCAAACCTAGTGTTGACATCAATTTTACCAAAATTAATCAAGCCAAAAATTCAAACAATGATTCAACAAAGAAATCATGGTCATGGACTCATGGGAAGTGATCACAAAGTTTCAATTTACTACTTTTGTTTTTCAAAATTCAAAGTTTTTTTAACAAAACCGAAAAGCCTATCTTTTCTGTCTAATTTATAGCTCAAACCAAAAATCATCCAATACAAAAGTTTTAGATAATACAATTTTGAGCAACATTTGTTTTGGCCGATTTTCGAGTTTCAATACAAATATTTGTTTAAATCTCAGTCAAAATGAATTTGACTTCGGTCAACTCCCTTCTTCTTTTCTCCCCCCTCCCCTGCTTCTTCCCCGTGCTCGACGCGCGCTAACGACCACGCCGGCCAAGCCGCACAGCGAGCAGCAGGGCCTCACCATCCCCTGCACGCCGGCAAGCCCCAGCCCGCGCGAGCGCTCCTCTCCCGCTAGCCCAGCGCAGCCACGCGGACGACACGCTCTAACGGCGCTCCTCCCCCGTGTGTGTTTGCCCGCGGCCGCGTGGTGCGGCGGCGCTGGGTCATGATAATAAGAATCAATCACTCTAATAATGCAGCATATGGTCGTAAAAGACGTCATATATTCCTCCGGCCTTATTCTAGTTTCCTTTTTTTAAAGCATGGTGGGGACAAGATGCACACGACACATTTCCTAGGCCATGAGTCATATCGAAACCGTACGTTTTGATGTTATATCAAAGTCACAATAGACATCTGGTTATCATCAATGGACATGTTGTATATAGCTTATGATGAAAATGGTAATTCATAATAAGTGTTATTCTGGATTCTAGCAAATCTCGGACGTAATAGTGTGGCGCTTATTTTAGAACCAATCGCGCCATAAATTCATTTTCAATCACTCCTGGAGGGGTGGCCTTAGCTTCACTCCCGCCAAATCAGTGGGTGTGTTTAGTTCCACGTCAAATCACCAAACTTCTCAAAATTCTCTCCAAACTTCACTGTTCACCTGTCACATCAAATCTCTCTCCTCGTGCATGGAACACTAAATGTGGGTAAATATAAAAACTAATTACATGATTTTGATGTGCATGACGAGACGAATCTTTTGAGCCTAGTTAGGTCATGGTAGGATAATGTTTACCATAAACAAACGAAAAGTGCTATAGTACGCTACAGTGTCGGATGTGATATTTTCACCAAACTTTTCCTTCCTCGTTTTGATACTAAACACACCCAGTATCAGCTCACCAATTCACCATGACCATAGCGATGGTTTCATAATTGACGGTTTAACGGCAACAATAGCAGATCAAAGGCTGATCCACCGACTTAGCGTGAACCAAAAATAGTGATGCCAGCTTTAAGCCATCGGTGAGTACCTACTCCCTCCGTCCTAAATAAGTGTTCATTTAGAAAATTTAAGATAAATTAGTAGCCATACAAATTACCATGTTACCCCTCCTTGGAGTTATAAAAGTAGGATTAACTAACTATTTGATTGGCTCTATGCGTTTCTCTATGCACTTTTGTATTAATGTGTGCATCTTTAAAAGCTGAATGAACACTCTTTATGGGACAAATTTTAAATATTATATGGACACTTATTTTGAAACAGAGAGAGTAAGTAACACGATCATTTATATTTGTTATTACTGTACGAACCAAGAGAGAGATTGGAGGCGTAGTTTCCTTTAGCACACCCTTACAATTGTGAAGACAAATAACACAATCGGTTATATTTCAGCAAAAACGGTACCATTGTAAATCGTGGTCGTTGGTTGTAACACACCGCGTTAATTAAAACACTTGTTTTTCTGGTTTGATGAAAGAGATGGTGGGAGAATTGACGTTTTTTCCCTCGTCTTCATCCTCCCGCTCCCATCTCTCCTTGATCTCTCTTTGTACCTAAAGATGGTTAGGACTTCGCCTTCCTATCCTCGGTCGATGGTGAAGGGACCGCGACACCTTAAGAAGGGGGCGGGGTGAATTGGGTGTTCTAAAAGCTAATGCTCGAAGCAGATAGGAAAACGTATTTCAATTTCTATCTAAATGTGCAGTAGGTTTTTCTATGTGTTTCTATCTCTACAGATCAAAAGTTTTACGCCCTAGGTTCCAATCTTATCAGCTACACATGGCAATTCTATGAAAGGTAAATGCGCAAAAGTAATGCAAGAAATAACATGGAATGTAAAGAGGTAGAGATCGCAAACTCTGGCACAGTGATTTATCCTGAGGTATTGGAAAGCAACGCTTTCCCCTAGTCCTCGTTATTGGAGCCCCTCTCAAGTGAATGCCCGCGCAAGGGCCTTGCTCCCCGGTCAAGTAATTCTGTGGATAGCCGATGGGCTCTTCCCACACTCGAGTGGATCACCACCTTGCCTCTCTCGGATGCTCATTGCCGCTTTCGCTTGGTAGAGCTTTGGCAAAACACCAAGGGCCTCTCCTCCCTCTATCAATCATTGACGGCCACTCCACAAACTCGGTTGGAGGGTCTCGTGAGACTTAGAAGGTCCAAAATTACAATACAAGTGCACACAAGCACTGATAGCACAGAGGTGTGCAAACATCGCCTAACTCTAGCACTAATCAAAACCTAAGCCTTGCTGCTAATTACTCTAATATTCACTTCATCACTTTGCTGGTTAGAGTACTCAATTTTGTGTATACAACACACTAGTAACTTTATCCAATCTCTAGTACACTTGAAATGGCTGAGCAATGGGGTATACATAGACCCAACTCAAGAAACTAGATGTTGCCAACATTGCAACTTTTCTGCGTAACACCGACTGAATCGGTGATGCATAGCGGTCTATGCCACCTCAGCTAGCCATTAGACTTCATACTCCCATTGACGACTGAGCCTAGACACCGACTGATTTGGTACTGCCCTCTCCTTGTACATCGAATGAATCTGTGTACACTTCCTGACTCGTTGTCTTCTTACAACACCGATTGATTCGGTGTGCCTTCGTGGACTTCAGCGAATGAATCGGTCTTTCCAGTACCGAATTCCCAACTTTTACCTATCGGACCTTGTTGGTAGTCATTACGGCATGATTTTAACCACCAATTCTCATGAATAAATGAGGTTATATGAATCATTCCATACACTTAGGTTTATATTCTAATAAAGTTCCACGAGTTTTGGTGAATCTCTAATGTGCAGGTACATAATTCACAAACATGGACCAATGGGGATGAAAATGGCCAACTCGACCAAACCACTTGGTTTAGCCGAGTTACCCCCTTATCCCACACACATGTGGCACATTCCATGAAGCGAAGCACTGCAAGGAGGTCCCATGCACGAAGTCCACATCAGCGAAGACCAAGCGATGACGATGCAAGCCACACGGATAGATGACGTCACCAACCCGGGGCAAATTATCACAACCCTGGCGGAGCGGAGGCGATTTGGGATGTCCGAGTGCAGAGGCGATGCATCAGAGGGTTGCTGGGCTCTGGACCCAGTTCAGCCGAGCTGGGAGTTTGGCCGAACCAGCCCTCATGTATGAACCACCTCACAATCACCTCAGCACCTAGGGAGCGAATCGCCTGGTTCGGTCGAACCGGCTTGTTCGGCCGAATTAGCCAGGCACTGCCTCTCGGTGCCTGGCCGCTGCTCCTCCTCCACCGCTCTTAATCCACTGTAAATGGAGTCCACCTCTTGGTTTAGAACACACTAACCTAAGAAGCTCCATTTGTCACTCTCTTCAGCAGAGTCAGGATAGTTTGGTTTGGGAGTTAGAGTTGAGTCAAGCTTTGCCTCGGAGGTTCCGAAGTAATCTTCAGAAGCTCTTGTATCTTGTACTTTTCCTTTTGTAAAACTTTCAGTTATTATTATATTATCTTTATCAATAAATTATCTTTGTCACTAGATTGACAAGATATGATAAATGGAGAATGTACTGGTACTCATTTTGAAGAGGTTCCGATACGGTTGTCATGGTATCAATGGTACTCATGGTTCTTGATCTTGTACTCGATTACCAATCCCATAGGTGTACTGGTACTCGTTCCATAAGTGAGGTTGATACCTGTCCCGAGTAAGTGCTAATACTCGTTCCAAAAGTACAGATATGGTGGTCATAGTATTAATGAGTGAGTCTAGCAAGGTAGGTCGTAAAAAAAGTTCCATTAGAAAAGAGAGATTTAGTTTAATGTAAGTTAAATAGGTAATAGAAAAATCTAGAAGTACTAACATTTAAGCATTGCAGCGAAGTAAGAAAAATAACAGTTTGGCCAATAGTTCAAATTAGTACCCGGGGGTGGGGTAAGGGCACACAGTTTCAATTCTAACATAAGTTTTTTTTTTGAGGAGAAATTCTAACATAAGTATTGACACTGTGTAGCGTGGATAGGATGATGCTAAAATATAATCATATGCTATAGTGTACACATGCCAAATAACAAATAAAAAGTTATATCGAGGCTTCTCCACCAAACATTTAAACTCCAACGAGTAAAAGGCATAATAAATTTGTCTTACAGTACACCGATCCGAGCGCCGGTATAGCTTTATATCACCTTCGCCTGGACACATTCCATTTTTATGTCATCTCTTAACAGTAAGATTCTCTGCCGACCGTCAGATATAAAAAAAATAAGCCATCTTACGCTGGAAATACATATACATAAGGGCAACATATAGCATGGGAAAACCAACCTCTCCGTGCAAACTTTAGAAACCATAATAATCTGATCCACATGATGTTGATCTAATAGGTCTCCCACCTCCCTTACATGTCCACGTGTGCATGTTGGTTTTTCCAATCCCTCTCCCACCTAGGCTGGACAAAATACTCGAAGCTCGTTAGCTCGCTCGGATCGCAGCCGGCTCGGCTCGACTCGGCTCGGCTCGGTGCATATTTCTAACGAGCCGAGTAAGAGTTTTTGCTTGTTAGCATAACGAGCGAGTTCGAGCCGGCTCGCGAGCTGCTCGCGAGCTAAACGAGCTAGAAGATTTAATAAGCTTAGTTTCTACAGTTTGCACGATAGGGTAGATTTTGAAGATATTAAGACTATATAAATACTATAATTTTTTATATTATATTATTGTGGTAATTTTAAATTTAACTCTAGCTCGCGAGCTTAATGAGCCGAGCCGAGCTAGGATTTTTGCTCGTTTTCTTAACAAGCCGAGCCAAGCTGGCTCGTTTGGCTAACGAGCTCGAACGAGCCGAGCCGAAACAGCCGATCTGGCTCGACATCCACCCCTACTCCCACCTTCCCTGCGATTTTACAAATCCCCCCTCCCACCTTCCATGCATGTTTCCATACATGTTAGTTTCTACAGTTTGCACAGAGAGATTAGTTTACACCGAATATATCCCCGTACATAAGAGCCGTGATTAAATCCGGCGGTCTTGCACCAGCCGTGATTAATTCCCACACGACTGCCGGGTCACTGACAGATTTTTCGGTTGACGCTTGCCGAGTCCCTTGTATGCGTGCACCAATCAAGGACCCCTTCCCTCGTGCAGGAAAAACCACGTGCCTCCGGGATCCTGGTCTCCTGGACCTACTATAGTTAGCCTCCGGACACCACGTGATCGAGCAGCCTCCATATATGCATGGGCAGCATGGCCTACTGTTTTTCTCGGTATCCACGTTCACCACGAGGACACAACGTGCTTGACACCTCTGGATGGATTCTTGTTATTTTTCCTTCGCCGGTTTTGGCCTAAACATCTAAACCAAAAAACCACAACAACAACGACAACAACTCTGTTTATTGGTCCCACTTATCTGGCCATGTAATTAACCCTCTGCTTGCATGGTCTCCGATTTTATCGAACATGCTAATGCAATCTATCTTCAACCTCGGTCATGGTACTCTCTGACCCATATAAATAGTATTTGGCACGTACATGCATATTCTAGTAGATAAATTAAAGGAGCCTCAATGTATAGGCATGGAAATTACACTTTAATTGTTTTATATAGTAGAAGAGGTGGGTAATTATTATATTATTATCATCATCAATGATGATTGGATTCTATTAGATTGATGGCCGGATGCTTTTATTTTTTTTAGAATTTTATGGTTTTTTCATTTTTCAAATTGTCTCGTGAGGAACAACGTAGATGCTCAAAAAAATTAATTAGTTATAAGACAAGATTCGTGGTCACAATTTTAAAAGTCTGATCAAATCTTGTGAAAAGCGTGAAGCCGTGAAGTAATTATGAGTTCTCATATCCATCATTAGTCATGTATTAGACGTCTGTATTTCAAAATTCAAAGTGTGACATCCCACGCGGAATGAAACCAAAATTTTAGAAACATAAGTGACATCAGTTGGATGTTGGAGACAATGGAAACCAAACTAGGTCTGTTCAAAAATTTTAGTTCACGCAAAGTAAAAAATAATCAAACAGTACTACAAACATAAAGTGAGACTCCCGGGAAACAATATGATCGATCGCTGGTTGAGATCTTTATTATTTGACCATATTAAACAAGACACAGAAGCAAGCACACACCACACAGACCACTTCAGCAACGAAACACCCGAGAGGATCCTGGATCCCCATTCTCTCAGTTCATTCGTTGTGCATCGATCAACGAAACGAAAGCAAACTAAACTGGAAACTGCAACCAAGCCGATCCATCAAGCATGCCGCTTCTTCAAAGGGGGCGCACATAGACGCCAATGGCGTCAAGGTAGATCCCGCTGCGAGCGAAGAATCCGACAATGCCATGGCCAGGCTGAACAGGGACGGTGAACGGAGTCCCATTCGCCTGCCCAAATGGCCCATAGGTCTGAAGGTTTGTCACGAACTTGATCGAGGTTATCACGGCGGCGATGCCATTGAAGCCGTTGATTGTCCCGGACACTTCAGTAATGACCTCAGACTCGGCGAGCTGGATCTGCAAGAAGTTAAGAGAAGAAAAAATATGTGAACAATCGAATTAAATTAACACTGAAGATGAACATGTTGTAATTAGTGATCCAAATTACCGTGTGAGGCTTTCCAGTGGACCCGCCCCAGGGACCAGCAGAGTGCTTCTGACCAGCATAGTCGACGTAGGAGAACCCAATGGAGTCGATGATCGCGCCGCTGCGGAGACAGTGGCGGAGCCACCAATCTGGCGAGCCATGGCGGCCGCCAGACCTCGCCGCCGCCGAATCTCCCTACCCCTACCCCCATGGCGCGACCCCCATCGGCAACAGCAAGCAGCAGCAGTCAGTTCGGCGGCCAGTGTCTGGAGGTTGAAGAAGAGCTAGAAGATAACGGTTGGGACGTTGGGTCAGGCTTTGGCCTTTGCTCTTTGGGCCTTTAGCATTTAGACAGATACAAACCGTCGGCCCACACGGCCACACAAACAAAGCCCACACGGCCACCGGCCACGCAGATACGAACCGTCGCCCGCCGGTCGCTGCCTTCGTCAAATCCAATCGTCGTCCGCCGAGGCTCGGTAGACTTGCACTCAGCACTCGCCGTCGAATCGGAATCTCGTTCGCCGCCGAGAGAGATCGATCGAGTCATCGAGGGACGAGTGATCGAGACGCTCAGACGGTGGAGAGGACAATGAAATTGAAGAGCCTGTACAAGAAGCACAAACTGAGAATGCACCACAACCGCAAGCACAAGGTATACAAATAGAAGAAGGTGATGATATAATCAAAGAGTTCAGCCAAGATTATATTATTTCTGATCCAGGGCTTCGTTTACCGATTGAGAAATTTCATCCCAACATTAGAGATCAGGTGAAGCGAGCTTATTTGTTGAAGGGTCCAACACAACTTAAAGGCCATACTTTTCCTCGTACACTTTGTGGACCAAATGATTATAGATCTTTTAAAGAATCATGGTTTACCAAGCATGATTGGCTAGAATACAGTGTGGCAAAAGATGCTGCTTACTGCTTTTTTTGCTTTCTTTTCAAGGACCAACCCTCTAGTGGTCATTTTGGGCATGATGCTACACCGAGAAGGAGATATTTAAAGGACTTGATAATGATACAATCATGAAGCGCTTTCAAGCCTTGAAACATCGGAGGATGAATCTTCCTCGGCCAGCTCGTCGCACTTAGTGATTATACAGTATGTTCATCTAACCGTACACTTATCTATGCCTATTATTTTTTTATGATTGTGACTCATGAGCTGAAAAATAGTGAATTTATGCATATTCAATGATTATATATATATATAATTGTGAACTTTGGTATATTATGGTTTTTATACAAATATAAGTAGTAGTAGGTTCGCCATAGCTAGATTTTCGTGCTGGCTCCGCCACTGTGCGGAGAGTGATGCTTTCCACACGCTTTGACGCATCTGTGATGTCCATAGGATTCCCTTCCTTTCCCACCCCATGTTCCAATTTTTGTGACAGGGTACTGTGCATATATTTAGGGGCAAAGTTACTGACTTATAATTATATGACAGATGCATGTGTTTACATTATTACTTGGTTGACGGATTAGTGTACATATAAATATAATGTGTCCTTCGTTCTCACTCACCCTTGTCCCTTTGAGCAGTGGGCAGAAGGCACGGATAGCAAGCTCTATGACATTGCCGTCGCTTCTTTGTTCATGGAACTTTTTGGAGATGACACCAGTTGCCATGGCAAACTGACCGGTGCCCCCAACAATAGCCCACTCCCCAGATTCCACGGTTATTCCCATCACTTCAAGTGTAGACCCACGGAACCTACATCATCGATCATCACCGAAAAACGTATATATAGTTTTTGTACAAATTATGGATCAAGAAACCTAATATACTAGATTGAAGTCAAATTAACATTTTCACATCTGTCCATTGTTGGATCATGTTATATAGATATATGCATACCTTTCGTTCTCGAACACGAGGCTGAAGGAATTGAGCCAGTTACCGGCTTCTATATGCAAGCCTTGTGCGCGAGCAACAACTTTCGCATCTGGCCCGGGGCCATCACACACCGTCCAGTTGTTAACTGCGGTTGTGCCCATTGGCCCATTGCCGTCTATGATCTTTGCTTGGTTTGCATTCGGTCCCAGGGGTGTATGGAACAAGAACAAGCCCTGGAAGTTGAGCTCAGTGCACTGGATGGGCGCGACGCAAGGAGTAACTTGGAGGTTGGATGGGTTGGCAGCCATGGCTCTAGGAGAGGAGCAAGTGCTAAGCTAAGTAGCTGTGGATGTTGCTTGCACTCAGGACTCGATCAGGATGAGTTCTTGTGCTGTGGGTGTGGTTGAAGCTGGGGGCGAGCGGCTCTATTTGTAGAACTTCAGGGGCAGCCTCCAGCCCTTGGATTAAGGGTAGGTGGAGATCCAAAAACATTCCCTGTATTGATTCTCTGTCTGACCTGCAAGTTGAGAGGATATATATAAAAATAATACAAATACCAAGGTCATGTGAGAGCAATAAGCTATATTGGATTTCAGGCAGGATTGGGCTTATATTAATAATTTGTCTCGGTGCAGACTGTGTGCCGAAGGTAGACGACATAAACTAAGTTATCCAACTAAATTTCACCTACAGGTTCACGTGTAATGATCTAACCCACAAGACCCTGTTGTTTGCGTCCAAAAGATGTGGGCGAGATCATACATAAATATATCTTTCTTCTGCAATCTGCATGCATAAGCATGGATGCAAAAAGCTGCCGCGAATTTTAATTTCACATACAGTCACGACAGTAAGAATCGATCAGAATCAAGGTTGCAAATAGCCCGCTATTGCTCCGCTATAGCTTCGCTATAGCTTTTTGAGACACATGCCGCTACGATATTGCAAATATTACCGCTAATGACGCTAACTCCACTATATCATAAAATAGCTCCACTAAATTCAATAGCTTAGCTCCGCTAACACCGCTATGTTTGACTTATGAACTTATATACTTGTGATTTATGAACAGCATGGTATGATTTATGAAATGTCTTGTGAATTGGAGCTGATTTCCTTATGTATTCACTAGTGTTTGCATGTATTTATGAAATATGAGCTGGAAATCTGGTCCTGCACGTGCGGTTCGTCCTTGTGCTCCAAGCGCAGCACCTCCGAGGTATCCACCCGTACGAGGATTGAAACGTCGCGCACCGTATAGCTGCGCTATAGCCCCTATAGCTTTTTTAGAAGTACTCCGCTAAATTCTATAGCCCGCTATTTGCAACATTAATCAGAATCATGCTTAGCATATGGTCGTATAAGACGCCTGTTGACGACCAAAACTGGCACGGCTGTGCAAACCGGTCTGACCGGTATACACAAACCGGTCAGACCGGTTTAGCAAATATTGTCAAAATATAAATTGGACTTCACCATTGCGTAGCTCTCGTCGAGACAATCAATATGCATATATGGAACGCCTATTTTGGACTCCGGATCAGAGAGTTATGGCTTCGGGAAGATTCTGCACATGGAAAAACCGGCCAGACCGGTTTCCCAAACAGGTCTGACCGGTTTGGATCTGAATTTGAGTAGGTTTAGGACTCCGAGTTTTATACCATATTGTAACCGACTCAAACGGGGTAAGACCATTCCATCCTATAAATATAAAGGGCCAAGGCCGATTGAGCATCATCCAATCGATCAAATATAATTTATCTTTCTATGTTTCGCATTACTTTTATCTCCAAACCCTAGCTCTTCCAATCCGTGTATCTTCTGTTCTTCTCTCGTCTCGACGACGTTTGAGGACGTTCTAGATGGCCTGCTGACCCTAGAACAACCCTAAACTCTCAAACTCCGACGGGTCCCTCCCGAGCTCGAGATTTTAGGTTTTTGTCGTCGCCTGCCGAAAGAGGTCTGACCGGTTTTGAAACCGGTCTGACCGGTTTTGCTCAGGGTAGCGGCGAGTGCGTTGGCGCGATCCCGTGTCAACAACGCCATATATATATCACTGCTTATTCTCCCAAGGACCGACAATAGACGTAGCCTATTTTTTGAAAGAAAAAACATGCTAATTTGGAATAGTTGTCTATATAATTAATGACAGCTATATGTAATTTTAATGTATATTTATGGGTTATATTAGATTTTTTTCTAATGTCATAAGTAGAAAATTTAGATCAACATTAATGGGCTATTTATCTTCTTTATAATGGCACATGGGTGGGTAATTGAGATATAGATTTGGGGGGGTTACTTTGGACTATTCTACAATGGTACAGATGGGTAATTCTTTTAGAAAAAATATAATCACTACCAGAGAAACCGATATTTGCACCGTTTGGAAAACCCTACTGCCTTTAGCACCGGATCAAATAGCCGGTGGTAAAAGTGGGGGCACTAGCTAAAAATATTTGAATATTTGTATGTTGCGGGATTCAAACTCGGGACCTCTTGGCTTGCGCGCACCCACCTAACCATCTCACCTATGCAGCACATGTGATGGGATAGAAGATGCGCTCCTTTTGAAGTAGCACGTGACAACCCCATTAGCATCGGATCATATTTACAAACCGGTGCTAAAGGGTGACCCTTTAGCACCGGGATGTAACACCACCCGGTGCTAAAAGAGGGGGACCCTTTAGCACCGGTTGGTAGGGACTTAGGTGTTACCAACCGGTGCTAAAGGGTCCCCGGGGCACCGCAATTTTACGTCCGGTGCTAATGTTACATTAACACCGGTTTTTAAGTGCGCCGAGGCATATGAGGGGGGCGGATGATGGTTTTTCTGGTAGTGAATAGATCCAATGGATATAATAATTAACATCTAACTATCAGATTGATTTTTTTCAATATTTCTACTTTTTGTAAAAAAATCCAGAATTTATTCTTTTAGCAGGTCTCTTGATGAGGATTCCAATCAATAATACACCAGAAGAAGAACCCAAATTAAGGGAGAATGAAATTCCAATCCATCGGACTAATAATAAATAAATAAATAAATAAATAAATAATAAATAATAAATAATAAATAAATAATAAATAAATAAATAATAATTGTAGAAGATTTCAGAACCGCTGATTGCTTCATCTCGCTTTCTACCTCCTCCCCTTTTCCGCGACTCAATCCGTGTCGACCTTGCTGCCTGACGCTAGGACGATCGAATCTGCGCCGGTCTTGCTGCGCGGCACTTCCCGGCGCCGGGAGGGAGGAGGCGGAGGCCAAGGCAGAAGACGACGAGGTGGTGGGCGATTAGCGCCGGCGCGGCAGCGAGGACGGCCTCGTGCTCCGCAACGCGCGGAGAACACGGCGGCGGCCTCGACGCCTCGTGCCCTTCCAGCGCACGTACCTGCCGCCGCCGCCTCCATCTGAAGCACGAGGCGATGGTGAAGACGTGTGGGTGGCAGCTGCGGCCGCACAGGCGAGGGCGACCATCGCGGCGACAAAGGCCGTGGCCACGGGGGCGGCGACAGCAACGGCCGCGCCCGCGGTGGTCGGTGGCGACGGCGGGAGTGGCCATGCGGGCGACCGCGGCCACGGAGGCGGCGACAGAGACTGCTGCGCCCGCGGTGGCCGGCGGCGATCACGCCAGCGGCCTTGGGGCGACCGCGGCCACACGTGTGGCCGCGGTCGCCCCAAGGCCGCTGGCGTGATCGCCG
>OAMR01000202.1:1780561-1806885 GCA_900205405.1 Echinochloa crus-galli | reverse complement strand
CGGGGTAAACACCCTCAAAAAACGCCAAACCAAAGGACATCTACTAGCTTCACAGCCGATTCCTTTTAGGAGGTGAGGTCGGTCATCACCCTTGTCGGTTTTAACTCCTTTGTCATGACCCATGAGCTGCGCCTGACTTTCGGATTTCATTCACCTCTGTTGCGCACCCTAAACTTCAGCCCTCTTGTCTCAGCAATTTCAGTTAGTCGTGGTTGCATCAGCTTTATACATAGCCGATTGTGGTCAAAGTACATGTGCTGCCAAAGTTCTCCACCTCTGATGCAGCCTCTCACGATGGATCTCGAGCTTCAACGAGTCAAGATTCACAGCCGATCCTTTTGTAAACCAATTTGATCTTTGATGTCCAGCTGGCTTCTTTTCTGACCACCTCCATGTAAAAATTTCCGTTTCTAGCACTTGTACTTGGTGTCAAAATACATTCAGAGTTCAATATTATGTCATCAGCCTTCTGAACTTTTCTTATGATGACTCCTTGGTTCCTATATGGCCGGTCATGGGCTAGTATCTTTGAGGTCGATTTTACTTGCTCCAACATTCTGGCGACAATTCTGATCAATAGAATATTCCGGCCATGAAGCTGATCCCACCAGATATTGAGTTCTGACAACTTTCCATGTGCATCGCCATTAGCAAGATTTAGCCGATTATGGCTCTGTCGGCTGTTCAGAACGCCCATGTCTGCTGACGGCCAATTATTGCTCCATGCCTCCAACCGAATCAGTCGTGTTCCATCTGTCAAGCAGATGGCCTCATTCACTTGATGCCCCATTAGAAACTGAACTGACACAACCCCAAGCCGATCTCTATATATTGCTGTTGTTCTTGTTCCATCGACTAATTTCCGATCCTTGTATCTCATCCAAGGCATATACGTATGTATCTGATGGTCGTACGAGCGTTCCTCATAATCAACATGGAATCCTGATGTCGCATGTATGCATATGTATCTCTTTTCTTCCTTGTCCAGCTTCCTTCCTTAAAGCCACGTAGGCATGCTGATCGAACATACACATGCAATGGGCCTCCTTGATGGCCGATTACCAATTGTCGACCTCATAAGCCTGATGACCATATATCCAGATATACCTTTTTTTCTACTCGATCTTCTTGGCAATCATCAGACGTCTTGCTTGTATCAGAATATCTCCTTACCAATTATATTTCTCGGCTGTCCAAATTTTGGTGTCAACACAAACATAGTGTCATTCCTTGTGGGCCATATATCCCAACAAAGAGAAGCAGCCCCTATAAATAACGATAAATTATGTTTCAAACCTCCGAGTTTAGATCACCCATTAAACAGATCATGAGTATTTTGAGGTGGTGGATTCCAAACACAACATGTATTGCTCACAATAAAAATCTAGCATAGGGGCATTGCAAAAAAAAATGTTGGATGGTTTCAAGTTTACTACAGAAAGAACAAACTTTGCCCTCATTCCAATTTCTCTTGTCTAAATCTTCTTTCGTAAGGATCACTTCCCTTTTAAGATACCGCATGAAAATCTTTATTTTGAGTGGAATCTTCATATGCCAGATTTCTTGCGTAATTCTAATCCCATTATTGACTAGGTACTTATACATGGACTATACAGTGACAAACTATTCTTATGAAGGTTCCACCTAAAAACATTTGTACCCTCCCTTAGATTAACATTCACTAACTTTGCAACAAGACTTCGCCACTCTACTAATTTGTTCCCAACTAGTGCTCTCCTAAAAGACACATTGAGAGGATTAGTAATGAGTACCTCCGCGACAATTGCGCGTTTTATTCTCACAATATTAAATAAGTTTGGGTACTTGAATTTCAGGGCTTGGATCTCTAACCATCTATCTTCCGAACATCTAATTTGGTTACCGCTCTTTTGGCCGGCAAAGGATATTAATATTCTACTACCTTCGTTCTTGAATATATGTCGTTTAGGACAAGCTATTTAGTTCAAAAATGAACTAATTTGCTTGTCCTAAATGTCATATATTTAAGAATAGAGGGAGTATTTTTTTAAGGACTCCCCACGGGACCAAAAAAGATAGCATTAACATAAAAAAGCTAGAAAGTACTGAGTTTATCAGCATTAATCAAACTTCAGCTAATAAGAGTTTTCCTTTCCACCCACTTAATCTCTTTTCAATTATATCCTCAATTGTTTTCCAATCTTTGTTAGACAGTTTCCTATAATGCATTGGCAAACCTGGATAGTGAAAAGGATAAGAACCTATTCGCAACCAAATAACTGTGAATATTGAGACTCAAGTTTTTTTACTCCCAAAACAAAGGATTTTGCTTTTGTGGAAGTTAATCTTAAGACCTAATAATTGTTCAAAGGAGGCGACTAGAGGGAGAGCTCTCTCCAGATAGTCTTATATGGAGAGCCCCCAAATATGGCAATTCTATATATATGGACGGTATAAAAAAAGGAAAGATAGCTCCCGTGGGGCTCTCCGGTGCCCGCATGCTTGCCACCAATGCCACGTGAGGCGGTGTGCACCCGAAGCGTGCCAAAAAAAGCGACAATGCCCCACGGGTGCCGATGAGAGAACAAAAAAGCACGAGAAAACAAGCAGCGGAGAAAATTTAAACAAAGGCCAAACCTGAGATTGAAGTGACAACAACAGTACCCAGCCCAAAATAAACATTGAGACAGAAACCCTGGAGATCAGAAATCATTTCAAGCACCGCCACTACAGAGGCGATGGAAGAAACAACCATGAATCAAGACAAAAAATCAAAAGCCCAAGGTAGAAGTGAGGATAATAACATGCACATCCAAGAATCACGACTGGTTGAACAGCAAGGTCCATATGTGTATCGATTTTGACCCTTATCTCGGACAACTCCATCCAAAAAATTTCAAGAGCAAGGATTACATATTCAGGAAGTTTTACCAAAGCATTAACCACGTAGCATTTCAGATTCTAGAATAATATCTTATAATACAATATACATGCTTATTTTTGCATGTTTTCCATTTTGGACAAGTTAAATTGAGAGTCTGCATGTAAATAAGTGGTCCTTCCCTCTCCTTCTCCTAGGTCTCAGATTATGATATGTATCTGATACAAGACAAACAACAACAACAACAACAACATAGCCTTTTGTCCCAAGCTAGTTGGGGTAGGCTAGAGGTGAAACCCAAAAGGTCAAAAAAAACAGAAAAAGAGTTAGAGGAAAGCAGAAAAGAAAGCAAAGATCACGGCTCAGGCACATTAATTGCTAGTCTCCAAGCGCTCCTATCCATAGCTAAATCCTTAGAGATATTCCACTCTTTAAGGTCTCTAATAACCGACTCGTCCCAAGTTAGTTTGGGTCGCCCTCTACCTCTCTTAACATTATTGGCCCGCTGTAGAACCCCACTACGCACCGGCGCCTCAGGAGGCGCTTGGAAGCATCTCTCTTAAATAAGAAGCATAGTTACAGAATATGTATTCGAAAAAGGAAAGAAATAAACTACTTTATATATCACAGTAGTTGTAAATGTTACTTTGTAATTCATATATTTATGTTAGCTTTCATTCTTAAAAAACTTCATGCAGTTGGAAAGTCTTGCACACAGTGGAGAAAAATAGCCGAACTCCCTCACTTGCAAACCAAGAACAGTTCATCAGTCAATTGAACAACACTATGATGACATAACGGTTCATCTACGGTTCATCTAAAATGTTGAGTCAAGACCATCACACCACCACACGAGAATTATAGGGTCGCAAAAAAGCAAAATCAAAAGACAAACTTGTGGTTTTACCTCCATGACCACGTACCCGGTCTGGTGGGGTTTTGATCGACAACAGCAGATAGACCTAGCACTACCCATCGAGAGTAATTAATTGATAGCTCTAGATGGTGAAAGGTAAAAATACCAATAACCATAAAGGGAGACATGCGGTAGGTATGGCTTCAGAATATACTAGTTTTAATGTTTGTATATGTGTCGTACCCAATATATGTTGACCTGAAAAAAGGTATAACTAGAAAAGGTCACAAGAAGTAAATCATGGATGCAATAATAAAAAATTAGGTATTGCATGCACACAATCCATAAAATAAGAACAAGTCATCGGATCATGCACAAATAATGTAATAATCATACATAGTAATCAGTCACATATGTTACATCCTAATTCACATAGGAGCCAAAAATGAACATTAAAATTGAAAAGTGAAGCGAATGCGAAACATGGTACCTTCAAGCAGGAGGTCAAACAACTATTGTGAGAGGTGCTAATGACCAAAACAGATACTATATGGACACAAAATGAACTGAAAACAAATGACTAAATAATGAAGGTATATAATGCAAGACTCATACATAAATTCAAAACCATTGTGATAAGTCACATATATTAATTTTCTAAGACAAACAAGAGCTATATAGTCATATATGAACTAGTAGCACAACAATAGTAAAATTATTCTTTATAGTTCAAATTAGTGACAAGTTACTTTCTATCTCTTGTAAAACACTGGTAAGTTACTTCCAAAAGACATATAAGTAGTGACAAGTTACTTCCTGATTGATATTAGAAAGGGATGGGCTAACTTGTCACCAAGTTTAGAAAATACTGATCTACATAGCACGAATGCTACTTCTCTGATTTTGTGTGTTCCTTCGGTAAAATTAGTATAGTTATCTTTCTCAGATTTTGTCACACAAGTACTGATCAATCACAAAGCCTTAAGGGCAGTTGATCGCATAGATCAAACAACAACAGTTAAAGGCAAAAGGGACTTTCAGGGCAATAGCATGACTACATTCAACACAGTGAAATGTGAAGGAAGTGTGAAACATAGTACCATCAAGCAGAGGCAGATCAAACAGCTATTGTGAGAGGTGCGGATGACAAAAACGAATACTGCATGAACAAAAAAAAGTAAAAATAAATGACCAAATAATGCAGGTACATAGTGCAACACTTGTACAGAAATTCAAAATCATAGTGACAGGTCGCATCTATTAATTTTTAAGACAAATAGGAGCTGTTGTAAAGAAGAAAATGGAACAAAAACGGAAAAGAATAGTTACATATTCTGAAATGCAAAAGAAGAAGAAAAGTTACTTACTGTATCATATATATTAATCCTAAGTTACTTCCTCTGTCATATAAAATTGGTGAAGAGTTACTTCCTGTAATATAAAATCAGCAGATGTTTGTAGTCTGTAAAGTCACCCAAGATTTCACAGCTCAACAACCATATTCATCATAAACCATAGAATACTCATCAAGCAAACCAAAAATAACAGACTAAATGCATAGAAATTGCTCTTGGTTCAAATACACAAACAATTTAAGGGACACAGACTTAGGCACGGAAAAAGCTACTATGATTTCACCCATGATCATATACCAATTTTGTGGATTTTTATCAGCCAAGAGTCTACAATTTGCACGATTATTAGGTTATATTTTGCTAGTCAGACCTATTAATCACTAATATAACAAGCTTCCCAATGTAATGATTAAGGATATTGTGAAAAGTCAGACTACATAAATTTAAAATGAAATTGACCGAACCTGATATTAGCCGAGAATCTGATCGATGTATAGAATGTAGCAATCTGCTTGCAGAGTTATAGAAGTTGTTGCTGTTGTCCTTGCCCTGCACATAAAAATAACCATCAATATATAGATATTGTAGCTGCACACGAAATCACACGGTAGCACATGAATGACTAGTCTCACTAGTTATTAACTAGTCCAACTGCACATACCACTCAAACCGGGAGATTATAGGGTTCAGCTAGCTGAAATCATCATCAGCGTTGCAAAAAGAGGGAACACCTTGACAACTTCAACCCACAAACCACTTGTATTTCAACTCAGTCACAAGTTACTACCTAAATTGACATAGGAGCCAAAAAATGAACATATTACTTTCATTTGTGTTTCAACTCAGTCACAAGTTACTTTCTAAATCATATAAAACGCTAACAAGTTACTTCATAAAGACACCTAGTAGTGACTAGTTACTGACCTATAGTAACAAGTACTTATCAGATTTTGCTTGTTTATTCAGTAAAAAATAATATAGCACTATTTGTCCAATTTTGTTACACATTCTAGAATTGGCCAACAATAGAGTAACAAGACTATAGCGATATAGATCAAAGGACAATAATTTAAAGATGCCCTAAAACCACATCAAAAAGGATATTCAGGGTAGTAGCATAACTAAGCATATTGTTCTTAATCAAAGAACCAAACATTTACAACCAACCTAATATGATGGATTATCCAAAAAAAATAGGTTTACTAAGTTCTATTGGTAAAAAGGACATGACATATTCAAGTTATGTTAAACACAGGAAAATTCATATACTTGAGCTACCCTATACACAAAGAGTAGGCATAAGTTATACGACACAGAACAAAATTCCAGTACAACAATATATAAGGCCAACACAAATCTTAGTACCTTAAAGCAGGGGACAGATCAAGACCTATCATGAGAGGCATGAACAACAAGATCAGGTGCTGCATGAATAAAGATATAGAGTAAAAAACAAATGAGAAAATTATGCATGCACATAGTTAGCGCTCTTACAAAAAATTCCAACTACAGTGACACGTCACATAAGTTACTTCCTAAGCTGCATAGAGCACAATTTTATTGATCAGATTAACAACGGTAAATAGTTACTTTCTATCTCATATAAAATACCGATTAGTTACTTTCTAAGTCACATAAGTAGTGACAAATTGCTTCCTAACTCACATTAAAAAGGAATAAGTTGTGTCAACTTTAAACTATGATTAGCACATTATCAGAAATCACATAGCAATCGTATCTAGATATTCACAAGTGCCGCATCCTTGATAGTTACAACTTTAACTTAGCACTCAGGGACAAATTCACAACAGAGAAAAATACACCCCACATATCCAGTATAATTATGATGATGCTTTCATTTAGAGGATCGCTATATTTCTTTGTGTGTGACGATGAAAGAAATTATTCATCCCATATTGCTGACACATGAGAACATAGAAGAATGTTGGGCAGGTTAGTTAAACCATACATATGGACTAGTCATTTAGTTGATGCAGCCTATTGCTCTAATTCAGTAAAATTAATATAGTTTTATTTCACAGACATAGTCACACATAAGAACTGACCTACACAATCATAAGGACAGAGGTGTAACTGATCGCATAGATCAAACAACAATAGTTTAAGATACTTTAAATCTACAACAAAAGGGACATTCAGAGTAGTAGCATCACTACATCATTCATAGAAAAATCACTCAAATCTACAGCAACTGGTACATTAATAAATTGGCTAGTTGAGTGAATAGTCTAGTTGTTGGACTATTAGTTAGCATCGATGATGATTGACTTCGACGAATTAACAAAACATAGACCACTCTATCACATGAACTGCAAACCCTAGAGTAGTCAGCCAACAAATCTAGGCAAACAAAGTAGTGCAGAGACTAAAATCAAGCCTATTCCATCGCATCAAACGGGATCCAAATACCAGATGAAATCGATAGACACAGCTAGATCTATACGAATACAAAAAATGAACAAAACCATGAGTGGGTCTTTCAGCTAACTCAACGCGCCACCTCCCCTCGTCGTAGTGGCACCTCTACTTGCGGGCGCGTCGCCTCCCCCGCGCGCCTCCTCTGCCCACCACCATTCGCGTCGCCTCCTCCCGCGCGCCTCCTCCACCCACCACCGGGGCGGCCAGGCGCGCCGCCTCCAAGCACCGAGAAGCACGCGAGGAATGAAAGCTTGGATTAATGGCTTCAACGCACCTCTCACAGGATTTGCTGAAGGAGCAGCCTCTCGTGTCGCCTCGACGAAGCCGCTGCCTCCCGCGAGATCCGTCAAAGCAGCCTCCCGCGCCGCCTCATCCGAGCCACAGAGAGGAAGCCGCCATGGCTTCCTGCGCTGCCTCGACGAAGCCGTCGTCTCCCCCATCGTGCCCACCCAACGGCAGGTCTCGCCGCATCACCTCGCTTCTCCGAATTGACGAGCAGCAGAAATGGAAGGGGAAAGGATATGTTCTCTCTCCTTGATGAACTCTGAAGTCCCCTCGCATCCACTCATTCACACGGGTTGGTGGGTCTCCTTTGTATATTAGTATCCATGCCGGGTGTCCGTGTGCATTGGATTGAAAATGATGGCTGATGGGGAGGGCTCTCGTGATAAGCTTATACGGAGAGCCCTCTCCGTATAGATTTTGGGTTGTTCAAAAGCACAAAGAATTAGTTTCATATTCTTTGCTTGTTCAATATCATGGTCCATAAATATAACAGTGTCATACACTTCTTGCAAAATAGACAACCATCTTCGACTAGATAAGGAACTACCCCTCTCACTTGACCATCCTCTTTGGCTCTAGACACAGTAATCGCTAGCATGTCCACTATTATGTTGAACAGTTGCCGAAGATAGCGGATCACCTTGTCTTAGACCCTTTTTGGTCTGGAAATATGAACCCAATTGATCATTAACCTTTATTTAACCCATTCGCACCAAGTTGGATCAAAACCCTTCATTCTTAGATATCGTTGTAGAAACTTCCAATTAACCATACCATATGACTTTTCAAAATCTATCTTAAAAAGAAATTATCCCCTTTTTATGTATAAGCTCATGTATTGTCTCGTGGAGAACCATTGGCCCCTCCATAACATTTCTTCCTGTAAGAAAGGTTGTTTGAGATGATTTAATAGTTCATTGTGCAACCTTCACAACCCTATTAGTGGCTACTTTGGTGAAGATCTTGAAGCTAACATTCAACAAACAAATGGATCTATATTGCTGAATTTGCTTCACGTCACTACCTCTTAAGTAGTAAGATTATTGTTCCAAAATTGAGGGAATGAAAAGGTAGTGTGCCTTTTTGGAATTCCTCGAACAAAGCCATCAAGTCTCCTTTAATCACAATCCAAAAGACTTGATAAAACTCCAGCGAAAACCATCTGGGTCCAGAGATGTATTACTCTTCATTTCAAAAACAGCTCTTGTTACCTCCTCTTTAGAGAATGGTGCAACTAGGAACTCATTCTCTTGTGGTAAAACTTGAGGAATATCATCACGGCATGATTCATCCATAGACATAGAGTTAATGGATGGACCAAACAACTTGTAATATTTGGCAATATATTTTTTAATTCAATATCACCACAAATTGCCCCTTCCTCTTGTTCTAGTTGGAAGATATGAGTTTTCCTATATTGCCCATTGGACACTAACTGAAAGTATTTAGTATTAGCATCTCCTTATAGAAGGTTTTTAACTTTCTCTCCCTGGTACCACTTTAATTCTCCCTCCCTTAGAAGCTCTGATAGCCTATTATTTAGAGCATTTTTAGGGTTTATATCATTTGAGTCTAGAGGTATTAATTACTTCTGCCTTTTAATCTATCTCATTCAGCTTATTCAATGACATTTTCTTTTCTTTTTTATATGCACCACTAACATTTTTGGCCCACCCCTCAAGTATTGTCTTATGCGTCTAATTTTTTAAAAGAAAAGGAGATCTCATCCGGGAACTGGAAGAGAAATAAGTACAACACGAGGATGTTCCCCATTGCTCTAATTGGAAGATCAGCCATGTGTATCAGCCAGCAGACTCAACATGCCATTATGTGATTTCACATGTACTAATGATGCAACCCACAAGAGGCCGCTGTTTGCATCTCCGAAAGATACCGTGATGAGTAGATGACGAACTGCGGCGAGGTCACACCAAATCTTCTCTCATGCATGCGAGCATGCAAAGAGCTGCCATAAATTTTAATTCATATACACGGTCACGATAATAAGGGTTAATTGAATATATGCCATTACAATTTTCATTTTTCGGAGATATACCATTACTATTTGCGATATCGTAGTTCTGCCATTACAATTTCAAAAATCTTTGAAATATGCCACTACTTACCCCTTCGATGTCTTTCTAAAAATATTAGGACCAAAATGCCCCCCATCTCCTTCTTCCTCCTCCTTCCCAGAGCGACGCCGCTCCCCACCGCGCTGCTCCCCAAGCGCTGCCGCTCCCTGCATATTCCTCCTCCGAGCGCCGTCGCTCCCCAAGCGTCGCCGCTCCTGGCCGCAGGGCTCCATGAGCGTCGCCGCCTGGCCGCCGACCGCGTCACCTTCTTCGTGCTCCGCCGGATCTAGCCCCATCCAGACAGGCGGCGCAAGGATCCCCTCCCTGACCACCATTGCTCGCCTCTCCCAGCTTCTGGAATCCTCTTGATCTAGTGACGACATTAACACGAACATGGATATCACTAGCTCCTCCACGACGAGGCGGAGACCTCTGGCGACGGGAGGAAGCGGCGGTGGCCGGTCATAAGGTCGCAGACGCACAGATCGACGGTTTCGTAGCGGCAGCGGCGGCGGCGGCGTTCGGTGTAGCGCAGGTCGCGGCGGAGGACGAGGAGGCCGCCGCGGCAGGCGGCGGGCTTATAGCGCCTGAGTAGGTCACCGGCGTTGTCCGGCACGAAAGAGCGGATTGGCACACGCGGGATGACGGGCGGCGTCGGGGATCCCAGGAAGCGCGTCGGCGCCGCGCGGGGGCAGTCGAAGGCGCCGAGGAGGATGGACGGGGCGAAGTCGCCGGCAGCGGCGGCGGGGGAGGAAGGCGGGGTCGTCGAGCATGCAGAGGCAGAGGAGCTTGCTGCTGGCGGCGCAGCAGACCGGGGTCTCGTGGTCACTGCGCGCCAGCACCTCGCGCTGGATGTCGCATGGGAGCGACGGCGGGAGCTGCGGCGATCCTGTTCCCATCCCCATTCGGCCGGCCGCCGCCACGCGAGGATGCAGAGGACGAGAGAGAAACGGGGAGATGGAAGGAGGAAGAAGGAGACGGGGGGCATTTTGGTCCTAATATTTTTAGAAAGACATCGAAGGAGTAAGTAGTGGCATATTTCAAAGATTTTTGGAATTGTAATGGCAGAACTACGATATCGCGAATAGTAATGGTATATCTCCGAAAAATGAAATTTGTAATGGCATATATCCAGTTAACCCATAATAATAAGAATCGATATGGTCGTAGAACACGTCATATATCTCCTTATTCTAGTTTGTTTTGTTTTTTGAAATGGGTTGAGTTAGGCCTGAGTATTGTTGGTTGTAGCTCCGTTGGACCTGGGCTTCATGTCGCGCTGGCCCGTAGGTACCGGGCCACGGCCGAATCCGGCTGCGCATTTATAACAGTACGGACCAGACGCACACAACACATTTCCTAGGGCATATGAAAGTCTAGATTGAACCACTTTTTTTTTATACTGAGATTGAACCTCGTTATCGTCAATGGACATATTAGTGAGGGTGTAAAACATCCTACAAGCACCTAATTAATGTATTTCCTAGCTTTGATAGCTGATCTGACTATGAATTACACTAGGTTCATTTAATTGTGCATATACAAACATATAACTAACTCAACAACCAAGGTTCCCTCTGTTGCTCCCTTTGTTTACTTGGTGCCAAAGTAGCGAGGGAATTGTGGAAAGGTCAAAGGTATCATGTAGAACCATACAGCAGTCTGAAAGCTAAAGATATGCTTTTGCATGAAAAAAAATAAACTTTTAAAGCACTTATTTTGGATAGAAGAAGTAATTAGAAATAAGTCGACCGCCCATGCTCGTAACAGTAACATTATTAATTATATACATAGCACGTGCATACAATGGACTTTCAACCACAATAATAGTGTGGTTTGGAGAGTGATCATGCGCGAGGAGTGAGTTAGCCAGTGACTTTAGCTTGATGGTTGGGTATGAGTCCGTCCGCTACGTGAAACCAAACAACAACATTTGGCTCGGGCAGAGCATCGCAACGTCCGCACTATTCCATGACGTGAACCAATTAATCGGGCTATAATAAGTTCCTTTTAAGCCAGTCCTAGTATCAGCTCACCATGGCCTGGGTGATGGGCCCCCTGACCACTGATCGCCAGAGCTATCGGCTGCCGAGCACCGGAGTCATGTGAGGTCGTGCGGTAGTCGTT
Source organism: Echinochloa crus-galli (assembly GCA_900205405.1). Taxonomy (NCBI): domain Eukaryota; kingdom Viridiplantae; phylum Streptophyta; class Magnoliopsida; order Poales; family Poaceae; genus Echinochloa; species Echinochloa crus-galli. Next base: position 1,794,888 of record OAMR01000202.1, on the reverse strand, counting down.
GTATGGTTGGTCGGTAGCTCTTCTGAAACGGATCATTTTGGTCAATTGTCGTGGTTGTCGCTTCTACGTCTGCTTTGTGTGGGCTTATGGTGTTGGGGTGTCACGAGCCAAAGTTCTGCTTGGCTTTGAAGTATCATGTTCTCTTTGGAGGTGTCATTTGGCCTTTTGCTTCCGAGTTTTCTTTGCATGACATTGCTGTAGTTTAGTTGGTGGTGAGGTGTGGAGTTTCTTTCTCTTAGTTCTGCTACAAATCGCGCTCCACCGTTTTCATGGTCGTTGTTTTGCATCTCCAAGGTTCTCAATAGGCTACGCCACTGTAATTCTCTTCTTAATGAAATATGAGCTATGCTCGTACTTAAAAAAATGCTGAAATACCAATGAACAGCGATATTAGTCATATAATTAATATACGCTTTACCAACATATTCTATGCTATCTGTAATTTATGTGAAAACCCACTAAGATTAAATAAACTAATAGCATAATTTGAATTATTGGCTCTGCTTAACGAATTTAATTCATATAGTCATTTTGGATGCAGCTAATACACTCCAGTAGCATAATTTCACTCGGACAAGTCACGAGTCTACAGTGGGTCTAAAAAGAGCAACTACCAAGAACATAAAGCTACACTGAGTTTATTGTTCAACTCAGACATGTATAGCTTACATCTAGGGGGCACATGGTCAAGAAACGTTCTGAACAAAACTTTTCTGCACCACGAATACTGCAGATGACATTTCACGGCCCAGATAGATTTCATAAGCATTTACAGATATGTAGAAAGTACATTAATACAAACTTGGCCAACCGATGGACTTCACCAATGAATTTACATGATAACATGGATTACAGGCTTGCCAACAGATAACAAAATAATCCAAACACAACCAGGCTGTTGGAGAGGTCTGCCCATTGAATATTCATCATTGTCTGTTCATAATCTCCCGGTAGACTAAATCGATAAATTCTTCATTCTGACAGAAACAACAGAAACAGTAAACTCTGTACCTTAGATGCAGGAATTATTGCAAGTACTAGCAAAACCAGGAGAAAGAAGAATTTATCACGAATGTTCTACTTGATGTGCAATCGTGCAAAGTCTATGGCACAATGAGGTTCCAAGTGCTAGCTATCAGTTATCATCCATATATGCATATCTATTGAATCTGATCCAGACTGACAACAGTTGGACAGGAAAAACCACAAACCCAATAATTCCTGCTAGCAGCAATCACTGCTAGCCATTGTGACTCATAGGTCATGTCAGGAGGATCAAATAGCAGCACTGGTACATGGTATTGATGAGACTGGCAGCAAAGTGCAAAATTTCCAGTATGTTTAATCTACCTTTTTGGATGTTGGAAATTTTCCCCTTTCTTTTGTCTTAATATTGTTTTTTCATGCTCAAAAGGCTAGGAAATACATAATTCAAGTTCTGCTGTGATTAGAAAAACTTGGTGTATAGCCGGTTATCTGTATTCACACCCATGAACGAATGGTAGCCTATTAATGAATATACCAATTTTTCCTTGATCCGTGCGACACAGGCCAAATAATATTTTTGGTTCAACCAGTGAACCACCGAACTGAAGTTACCGGATCAATTGCCAGTCTGGTTTTAATAACTACTATGCATATATATCTATACCACAGCTAGACACTGAAAATGATACTGAACAAATTAGACTAGAATTGGAAATATTACTGAAACCCAACAATAACAATGTACATCTTCCTTGTAATCTAAAAAAAAGAATTCATTCAAATTCAACAGTAAAACAGAATTAACAGGACAGCATACCTCCACAAGTCTCAGTAATGCATCTCTGACTTTGTCTCTGGACAGTAGTGGACTGTAGACTGGAGCTGATGCAAGGGACGGTGATGGATTTGGTGGTGGAAACGGTTGAAGCAATGGAGTCCCATACGGTGGAGAAGGTGATGCTGTAGGTAATGGAAAAGGCTGAAGCAAGGGGGCGCTTTGCGGCTGCTGAGCGGTACGAGGATGTTGAGGTGGAGCAGTTGGTACTGCAGAGTTACTGCGCATCGTTGTTGTCTGCGAAGATGTTAATGGTGAGAAAAGTGATGGATTTACAAGGCTTGTGGACCTCACTATAGGACCAGTGCCACCACCATGAACATCAGGAGGTATGCAAGAAACTGATGAGGCCTGTGAAGGAAGCAAATGATGCAAGCCTGGCGATTGCGATGCTATGGTACTAGTAGGTGCGTGTGTGGACAAAGGAATAGCACCAAAAGATCGATTTGGCTGTCCTGCAACAGCTACAGAGGAGGTGCCACCAGTGTTTGCAGCTGCCTGTTCCCAGAGATGCACATTTAAACAAAGAATAAAAATTAAAGCTGCTATTTTGGAGAAAGTAGACAACCATAGGTGCAAAAACATCAGCAAGTTAATGGAGATGACACCCATGAGAAGAACAGTTTCCATACACTGAAGAATGCAGATAAGGGATCCTCTTGAACGTGGGTAGTAGTAGATATAATATTTGATGTTTGTGGTTCCAGAGGACCGTCAACCAACACAGGCGCCACTTCCAGCTCTTCAAATTCACTAAAACAGGATCAACATTTATAAAATATCACCAGAGTTTTTCCAAAAAAAGAATTGGTTATAAGATATGCCATGGCTCAAAATTATGGCAATAATGCTGAAAATATTAAGATGATGTAACATCAAATAACAGTAAGGTGCAGTATTAAATTAACAAGAAAATGCAGTAACAAGTCATGTTAAAACAGCACAATTATGACTGGCTTTTTTCACATAATATGCTAGTTGGAGTACAAAATTGTTTCCACTATGAGCAAGGGCGAAAATTTAAGAGCATCAGTGCCAAGGTCGTAGATGTCTCTGCCTTACTGGTCTACGACAAGCTTGTGAGTTGGGTCGCTGTGCTATCCACATGTGGGATGACTTTGTGCTTCTGTGTCCTGCCCAAATCGCTTTAGCAATTTAAGCAGTTTAGCTCATGCCTATACTATTTTTCCTTGCCCAGCCAAACTGTGCCGCATTGCAGCACTTCCATTCGAGCCCGGGCAGGTACCCAGGGTCACTGGGCCCCAAGTCCACCCCTTATGCTGTGCAAACAAGAAAATAAAAAGCTATCCAGTAACATAACTGTATGCACATGCCTAATGTGTTGTCCCCGATGGTCCACCCTGTCCCCAAAGCAGGCAAGCAATGGCAACCTGAGTTTACAGTTTGGCAGGTCAAATCTAAGCTTTGGGATGAACTGCAGTGATCACTGCTAGCCATTGTGACTCATAGCCTCATAGGTCATGTCAGGAGGATCAAATATCAGCACTGGTACATGGTATTGATGAGACTGGCAGCAAAGAGCAAAATTTCCAGTATGTTTAATCAACCTTTTTGGATGTTGGAAATTTTCCCCTTTCTTTTGGCTTAATATTGTTTTTTCATGCTCAAAGGCTAGGAAATACATAATTCAAGTTCTGCTGTGCTTAGCAAAACTTGGTGTAGAGCCGGTTATTTGTATTCACACCCATGAACGAATGGTAGCCTATTAATGAATATACCAATTTGTCCTTGACCCATGCGACACTCTTTACTCCTGTTTGAGATGTGTATAAGAGACAGAATATATCACATCCAACTTCCAAACCATCACTCGCTGTTCACTAACATATTTGTGGTTTGGCTGCTAAACTAGCAGTAATAATCTATTTCGCAAAGTTTGTACATTTCGGAACACAAGCATATCACGGGTTCAGGTGTCTAACAACTAAATCTTGAAGTTTGTAGACCAGAGTGGTGTTTTCATACAAAGCTGGGGACTCTCAAGAAAGATTGAATTTCAAGTTCTCAACTTTTAAGTTAGTCCATTTTAGAAGTGAGTCAGCAGATCTTTTGACCAAAATGTAGAACAGTAGTCACTCATGTCTTGTATAGATGCACAATTAACGATAGCCAGTTAGAAAGTTCCGTTATTAACATTTAACAGTTTCAAACTTTATTTTCACTTAATCAATGATCTCATATTCATGGGGAAGGCATGAATGCACTAATAATATATCTTGGTGTATATACACATAATACTCAATAAACAATGGACATACAAGAAAACTAAAAGCCTTAACATATTGATCAAGCTGCACCTGCTTACCTCAAATCATGACATGGAGTAAGAACTAAGATACACGACGTTGAAGCAATGGAGTCCCATACGGTGGAGAAGGTGATGCTGTAGGTAATGGAAAAGGCTGAAGCAAGGGGGCGCTTTGCGGCTGCTGAGCGGTACGAGGATGTTGAGGTGGAGCAGTTGGTACTGCAGAGTTACTGCGCATCGTTGTTGTCTGCGAAGATGTTAATGGTGAGAAAAGTGATGGATTTACAAGGCTTGTGGACCTCACTATAGGACCAGTGCCACCACCATGAACATCAGGAGGTATGCAAGAAACTGATGAGGCCTGTGAAGGAAGCAAATGATGCAAGCCTGGCGATTGCGATGCTATGGTACTAGTAGGTGTGTGTGTCGACAAAGGAATAGCACCAAAAGATTGATTTGGCTGTCCTGCAACAGCTACAGAAGAGGTGCCACCAATGTTTGCAGCTGCCTGTTCCCAGAGATGCACATTTAAACACAGAATAAAAATTAAAGCTGCTATTTTGGAGAAAGTAGACAATCGTAGGTGCAAAAACATCAGCAAGTTAATGGAGATGACACCCATGAGAAAAAACAGTTTCCATACACTGAAGAATGCAGATAAGGGATCCTCTTGAACGTGGGTAGTAGTAGATATAATATTTGATGTTTGTGGTTCCAGAGGACCATCAACCAACACAGGCGCCACTTCCAGCTCTTCAAATTCACTAAAACAGGATCAACATTTATAAAATACCACCAGAGTTTTTCCAAAAAAGAATTGGTTATAAGATGCCATGGCTCAACATTATGGCAATAATGCTGAAAATATTAAGAGGATGTAACATCAAATAACAGTAAGGTGCAGTATTAAATTAACAAGACAATGCAGTAACAAGTCATGTTAAAACAGCACGATTATGACTGTTTGTTTCACATAATATGCTAGTTGGAGTACAAAATTGTTTTCACTATGAGCCAGGGCAAAAATTTAAGAGCATCAGTGCCAAGGTTGTAGATGTCTCTGCCTCACTGGTCTACGACAAGCTTGTGAGTTGGGTCACTGTGCTATCCACGTGGGATGACTTTGCGCTTGTTCTGTGTCCTGCCCAAATCGCTTTAGCAATTTAAGCAGTTTAGCTCATGCCTATACTATTTTTCCTTGCCCAGCCGAACTGTGCCACATTGCAGCACTTTCATTCGAGCCCGGGCAGGCACCCAGGGTCACTGGGCCCTAAGTCCACCCCTTATGTTGTGCAAACAAGAAAATAAAAGGCTAACCAGTAACATAACTGTATGCATATGCCTTGAGTAACTTTCAGTTTTTCACTGTATCTATTTGATGAATGCAGCATCCAATTGTAATATGTTCTGGAAAGGTCCATAACAAAATAAAAGCAATATTTTTGTGACGTGTCAACTGATTAGCACAATTCTCAAGTACCTTTGGACAGAGGGAATCTTCGGCTTTGGAGGCACCTTTGAGAATGCATTCAGTATCCTGCAAATTCAGAGTGATGTGTTGTTCCCCAAAGGAATAGAAAAATTGCAAGAAAATTGAAATGGCCCTGGTTTTGAAAACTGTCTGATAGTTCCAGACAAATAAAGATAAAGCGCCAAAGTGACAAAAAATGGAATGAAACTGCTGTACATCATATATGCATGATATTCAAATTGCTGAAAATATCAGTCCAAATGACTAACACCAGTTTGACCCTTCAACTCAAGTACTCAACCACTATCGGATCACGTTTAACTCACCAAAGTGTCTTGATAACAAACCCGCCACATCAACATAGACAAATATATCACATCCAACTTCCAAACCATCACTCGCTGTTCACTAACATATTTGTGGTTTGGCTGCTAAACTAGCAGTAATAATCTATTTCGCAAAGTTTGTACATTTCGGAACACAAGCATATCACGGGTTCAGGTGTCTAACAACTAAATCTTGAAGTTTGTAGACCAGAGTGGTGTTTTCATACAAAGCTGGGGACTCTCAAGAAAGATTGAATTTCAAGTTCTCAACTTTTAAGTTAGTCCATTTTAGAAGTGAGTCAGCAGATCTTTTGACCAAAATGTAGAACAGTAGTCACTCATGTCTTGTATAGATGCACAATTAACGATAGCCAGTTAGAAAGTTCCGTTATTAACATTTAACAGTTTCAAACTTTATTTTCACTTAATCAATGATCTCATATTCATGGGGAAGGCATGAATGCACTAATAATATATCTTGGTGTATATACACATAATACCCAATAAACAATAGACATACAAGAAAACTAAAAACCTTAACATATTGATCAAGCTGCACCTGCTTACCTCAAATCATGACATGGAGTAAGAACTAAGATACGTATCGATAATCATAAGAGAGTAGGACCATAAAGGCAAAGGCAGGAGAAATAATTACAAATTTACAAGAAGATACCTGCTAAAACGATTTGCAACTTCTTGACACTCCAGGGAATTGTAAAACCAAATTCCAATAACCTCTTGTGCAGAATTACGATACATTATATAAGGAACTTGGAGTTGGTATTCAAAATCTCCCAAGAGATCTTCAACTAGATTATCTGTTAACAAAAGCAAGCCAAACAAACATGAAAAAAAAACATTACTAGGGATGTAATGATAGAAGAAGACCGTAATTTTTAAGATAAACATAATAATTTCTTTCAGGATTTCACTTCAGAAGAATAAGCCAAAACTGAACTTATGATGACCAACCAGTTTCAAGGAATATGCTTTTCCCCAATATGATATCAACCATAGTTTGCATCTAACATGCTATAGAATTTAGTCTACACTTTAAAGATGTCATATCATAAGTAACCTATCTTACTTTTAATGTAGGTTTAATTTCAATAACATAAATGTGGACCATATGTAACACAGAATACAAAAATATTAACATTGTTTGCAAAGGTCTTTTGGTTTTATCACAACAATAAAATTATAAAAGGATAGAAAATGAGTGAAATGCAAAAGTCTGATTTACTAATAATCTATTAATTTGATAAACAAAACTACCACATGCTCCTGTCTCAGCCAGAGAACTATTAAAAGCAAACATTACCATACCACTTAACTAGGTTTCAAGAAGTATTGACAAAGGATGCAGGAGGAATTAGAAACATCAATAATGAATGATGCAAAGAAATATGTTTGATTTCCGTTGAATAATTGAATCTTTATAAACTTCAAAAGATGGTTAAAATCTCAACTATTTCCTAATGGCAAGAGGAAAGAGCAGTTAGCAAAGATCACAATAGTCCACAGAGAAATGGTTCACAAAAATGATATTTGAAGTTTTGAACTGCCAGGTTGGTACCAATCATCATGAATATCACGTGATTGAATTATTATCATGTGCAAGTCTTAGAAAGGCTCTAGTCAATCATAAGAACTTAGTTACCAGACAAAAGAAGACCAAGAAAATTATATGCTAAATACCTGTATTCCGGCGATTCATGACAATGAACTGGAATCTGGGTTGAGCATTCCTGAAAATTAAATATACCTTATTTGTCAGAAACATACTAAGGTATCTGACTGACACAAGCAGCAAATGCAAACTGTTAAACTTTCATCACTCTAAGGCCCCTAGGCCCATGACATTTTACTTATCAATTATCATCAGAATAATAGGGGACATCTAGAAGTGGAAGGCTGGAACAAGTAGAAATATGGACATGTGTCAATAGGTCAATGCTAGAATATGTAAATGCACACTTCAAGGGAATCAATTCTCCCTGTCAAGGGTTTCAATTTTAACTCAAAGTAGCATGACTTGGTAATAATTAAATTGAGCCCTGAAATAGACACTTCCAGGGCATGTATCTCTTGAAAATCGGCATAACTAACCTAATAACAATAATCTTTACACCTAAATCAAATTGTCCATAACTGATTCGTAAATGCCCTGTTGTCCACCTACCTTAACGGCATATGCCAAGTTGTGCATCTACTTTGACACATATGCCCTGCTGTTTGTGGGTCTAATTGAACAGAATATGCCCTGTTGTGCATCTAGAAAACAGAGACAAGCAATGCACAGATTTTGTCACTATAGTACTCAGTTTAGTTTCCTATGACCACCACCCAATTCAATTTTTTTCTGTAAACTAGTTATATAAAAAAATTAGTGCAAGTATTGATAACCGAGATGCTGTAAAAAGTTTCGATTTTTATGGGAGTTCATTGATGGTGCTAGGTCCCCAGGAAAGAGACGAACCTCTTGACGACGAAGAGCGACCCCTCGACGTCCTTCCGGCTCTGCACACAACACGCAACGACAAGCACAGACAAATCAGGAGGGTGAACCAACCAAGCAGCCAAAATCCCCACCAACCAAAACGCAAAAGCTCAGGCCCAATCGGTCGGGGTCGGGGGAGGGGGCGCGGCACGCACCCACTGGTTGACGTCGGTGTCGAAGTCGTAGAGCGTGACGTGCGCCGCGGTGATGAGGATGTCCTCGACGGCGGGGTCGAGGCGCTGGAGCACGGTGAGGTTGAGCGTCCGCGTGCCCTCGCCGTCCACCGCCAGGTTCGGCGTCACCTTCGCCCTCCCGCCGCCGCCGTGGGCCATGTGCCGCGCCGCCGCGGTTGGGGGAAGACAGCCCGGCACTCCGGTGGCGGATTTGCCTAGGGTTTGGGGGGATTGGATCGGAGGGATTGGAAGGGGGGGCGCAGTGGGGGCGGCGAGTCGAGACGAAGAGGACGAAGAAAATAAAAGGGAGCCTTTTTTTCAGCGGGCTTTTTTGTTGTTGCTATTTTTTTTTTGTGTGTGTGTTTCGGTTTCGGCGAGGCGAGAAACGGGGAGCCGAGATCCGGGACGGAATGTTGGTGGCAGTTTCGGCCGCACGTGACGTGACGTGACATGACGACGTGTCAAAGCTCACGTGTGCCTGCGCGGGTTGCTGGAGAGGAACGGACGGACGGCTGAGAACAGCCGGACGGTTGGGTTGCGGCCGGCCGGACCGAATGTTCATTTGTCAAAGCCAACTTTATATATATATAATGTAAAGAAAATATCGACATTATACTACCAGAATACTAGACATCTATACCGGTTGGGAAGTGCTTTTAGCACCGGGTATCCCAACCGGTGCAGATCTTCCAAGGCTAAAGGGATAATCCTTTAGCACCGGGTTTAATAACCGGTGCTAAAGGGTCCCTTTAGCACCGGTTGCAGCCAGCAAGTGCTAAAGGGCCTGCCCCCGCAGCGCCTTTAGCAGGGTCTTTAGCACCGGTTGCCCGGTGCTAAAGACCCTGGATTTTTTTTTTTTTGCTTTTTTCAGTAACCAAGCATGCATGCACGTTTATATATGTGTATATACGTATATATTCTAATACATGTATTCTAATACGTATTCGGCCGACTCTATATTCATATTAGTTGTATATCAAATAGAAGACATATATATTACAAAATATATATCGCACTCGAGTTATTGTTTAAACTGTATTTACAACTTAGGATGTTGCATGACTTTGTGAGCTGTCAGGCACGTCCTCCAATTTTGCGACGTGGTATTCTCCTCAGGGATTGACGACCTCGTCCCAGAGCCATCCAACGAGCTGTTCTGAAATTGCGTCGATTCTTTCTTTCTCTATACACTCTTCCTTCAGCTTCACCATCTATAATTTACAAATAACTGAAAGATATTGGCACCGTCGAATTGGAGACAATAATTGTGCACTTAATAATAATGGAAATGTGTACATACCATGATATCATGCTGTGTAATCTTTTTATACCCCCAATTCCACATGTAATCGCAAACATAATATGCACATAAATTGTTTCCCGACCTCTGTTTGGCACACTGTCGACCAAAAGAAATTAAGTAAAATTCATATAATATATTAACCGAGGTCTACATGTATAAATTACTTGCTTACCGGAAAGCCAATGTTTGCGCTAGCCGTTGCACCCTCTTCGGAGGTTTTGTACTCAATGAATGCTTCCCACTCGTCATTGGTGATCTTCTTATACTTCTCAGGATCCGGGGCCTCTCCGGTTTTGAGAAATTGCGAGTACAACTTCTTCTTGAAATCCTGAAACAGAACTGCCATCTTCTTCATTGTCCAATCCCTCAGTTCTGCTTCATGAGTGCTAGGCCAGTCGAATATTGCCTTTAATTCCCTCCATAGCATCTCCTTCTCTGTATCGGGGAGCACGTACTCCTCAGTGGGGTCCGTGGACTTCCATTTTCTGATACTAATGCTGTGTATGTACTCACTCGATGTTGTACGGGATTAGTATGGAGTCGCAGTAATTTTGTTTCTTAATATATTTGTATAGGTTTCCATATGTTTCCTCAGGATTGTGCAGTATCATTGCTTCACTTATCCTTCGAGGATACACGAATCCAACGTCATATATATTGTCTCTTCGATATTTTTGAATCTCCATTCTGCATACGTTAAGCAATAAATAAAGCCCGCGTCAGCATAGATTGGAATTATTGTTTTCAAACTGTGAATTGTAAACAACAACAAAGTACTTACAGCGTCGTAGTGGTACAGCTCATATATATCCTTAAACCTCAGCCAGACCGAATCCACGTCGCCATTGTAGAAATCATGGTCCTTCACGCCTATCATGCGCTGTTTATTCCTTCTTGATTCTTCCAAGTACCAGTCATGGAATCGGCGCATCTTCGTCTGTACCTTGCTCTCCATTTCAGGAGGGACCATAGGCTCGCCAAGCTTAAACGGCCACTTGAACGATGTGCCTACAGGGACATCTTCTATCCCCAGGACTTGCTCTCTGGATAGTCATGTCTCGGCCATTTGTCGTTGCACGTTCAGCTCATGCTGAGATGGCAATGGACCCAAGGACCTATGAGGTTGCTGGCCGAGCTGAGGAACCTTTTTGGATGTGCCCGCCTCCTTATCTGCAGCCTTCCGCTTCCGGCGAGATTTCAGTAATGAGCGGACATAGTCTGTTATTAGTACTTCCTTCTGTTGACCCTTGCTCAAATTACCGAGGAATGACTTGACGACATTGGGATCAAGCTTCGGCTTCGGCTCCGGCTCCGGTTTTTTCCTCCACTCGGCCATTTGCCTCTTTGTGTCTGCTTTAAACGAGGCTTCAAGCTCTTCTAGAGTCTTCTCACCCGCTCTTTTCTCTGGTGCGGGCTTCTCTTTGGTTTTCGGCACCTTCTTCCCTGGTGGAGTGGGGTCGAGGGCTTTAGTGCGGCGCTGCCTCTTCGGCGGAGGGGACGGAGACCTCTTCGGCGGAGGAGACGGGCTTGCATCAGGAGCTCCCGGAGAATCGTCATGATCCGGTGGATCTCTTCGAGACGGGGGAGCCTTGGAGGTGACGGGGGCTTGTTGGTAGCCGCAGGTGTATCGGGTATAACGATGTCTGCCTTGCTCCATAGAATGATGCAGTGAGAACACTGACCGAGTTTTGTTTCTCCGTCACCTCCGGGGATGTCAAGTTCCAAGTCTTCCCAGTTGGTGACGACTTGCTCCACCTCAACAGGTACGTAACCATGTGGAATGTCATTGCAGTGCCATTTTTGCCCTTCTTCCACACGTTTGGTCATACCGTATGCGACCTGATAATTTAGTAGCCACAAAGAAAGTTAGTAAATGAATGGTATTTACGGTGAAATGTACGTAGTACGAACTAAGGTCGCATACGTACCACCACAGCTAAGTTCGTTTGCCTGACGACAAGCTCGCACGCGGTCCGTTGAGTTATTTCATCCACGGGGTAACGGACCGGTTTGGCGGCCTGTGTGGAAGCGTGACTGCTTTGATATTGTTGTGGAGGGCTAATAAGGGCCGCATCTTGGAGAGGTGCATGCTCTGTGGAACCGGTCCCGCCTGTGGCTTGTTGTATCTGCAGCCATGCTACCTTCATCCGCCGCTCCATCTCTGACTCCATTTCCTGGATCTTTGAGCCCTGGGCGGCAACCGTTTACTCTAGGTCCCTCACCCTCTGCTCATATTCGGCCTTCTTCCTCGAACGGTTCCTATAGGTGGCGGCGTGCTCTTGAAAACCTTTCTTCCATGAGATGCTTGTTCCTACACCGCGCATCCGTCTAGGATGCTCCTTGTTCCCTAAGGCATAGGTTAGCTCATCTCTGTCTCTATCAGCAACAAATTCTCCCCTCTTAGATGCCCTGAGGATATCGAGGAGACGGTGAGCTAGTTCTCGCAAGTCCTCGGGAAAAACTAAGGGGCCATCGATTGGGCTTCGGGTTCCTCAATGACCATAGTACCAATGCTTGGTCCTTGTAGGCCAGTCATGTGTCGCTGGAGTGATGCCTCTAGCATATAGGTCTTTTTCCATCTTCTCCCATTTATGGATGCTTCCCTTGTAACCTCCCGAACCCATCTTATGAGAGTACTTCTTATTTGCGGCGTTTCCAGCGTTTCTAGCGCTAGCCGTTGCTCCCTCTTCGGAGGTTTTGTACCCCGGGAATGCTTCCCACTCGTCATCAGTGATCCTCTTATACTTCTCAGGATCCGGGGCCTCTCCGGTTTTGAGAAATTGCGAGTACAACTTCTTCTTGAAATCCTGAAACAGAACTGCCATCTTCTTCATTGTCCAATCCCTCAGTTCTGCTTCATGAGTGCTAGGCCAGTCGAATATTGCCTTTAATTCCCTCCATAGCATCTCCTTCTCTGTATCGGGGAGCACGTACTCCTCAGTGGGGTCCGTGGACTTCCATTTTCTGATACTAATGGGCACATTGTCCCGTACAATTACCCCGCACTGAGATACAAATTTCTTGGCCACTTTTGGGGGCTCAACTGGCTCCCCGTCATCCTCCACTCGAGTGATGTGAAACTTGACATCCTTCAGCTTCTTCGTGGTCGATCGTTTTGATTTCTTAGCTCGACTTGTAGAAGCAGAGGCGGCCTACACAAATTACATATATACGAGATGATATTGAGATGGTATACATAATTGACATGTATAGTACAAATTTATGTTATATATATACACACCTGACTAGACGAGGGCTCGTTACCGGCCCCTTCAGTAGTGCCTTGGACATTGACGGCCCCTTCAACATTTTCGGGCCTTGCAACATTATCGCCCTGGATATTGTCGTCCCTTCCAATGATCTCCAACACTTCATCCATGGATATTTGTTGGGTTACAATATCAAAAAGTTGATTCGTAAAGAACGTGTCGTTGTCCTCTTGCATGGCTGGGACAGGGTTGTTGTTGTCCTCTTGCATGGGTGGGACAGGGTTGTTGTTGTCCACCATCTATAGAATTAGAAATAATTGATAAGAGATATATACTAATAATTCGCTAAGGGGTTCGGGTGCACGGTGTGAATTGATTCGCTAAGGGTTCGGGTACGCGAAAAACGGATTCGCTAAGGGGTTTGGGTGCGCGGTGTGAATTGATTCGCTAAGGGTTCGAGTACGCGAAAAACGGATTCGCTAAGGGGATTGCACGATACGGAGTGGTTCGCTAAGGGGGTTACATTATAAAAACATATAACATTTCCAATAAACATTTAAATGAAGCTATATATATTTTCTTCTAATATTTTCTAATATTTTCAATACATATGAAGCATTTCCAATTGTTAACACCAAAAATTGGCACCTGAAAGAGGCTGACAAGTGGGCCATATTTGATAAAAGATCCTGTTCGGCAAGAATGTCTCCTTCGAAGCATTCGGTAAAAGATGCTCTGCGGTCGGGAGTCCATCATCGAATCGGCAAGGGAGCTACTCTATGGAAAGCATTCGGGAACGCGTGATGACGTGGATTCAATATAAGGAAGAAGCCGATTTGATGAAGAATATGAGATGAATACGGTGCTTCGACGTATTTCTTTGGAATAAACGTTTTGTAATCGTAGTCAAATTCGAGCCAATCTAGATTGACACGTGTTGCTTGTTCAAACTCGTTGATTTTGTGTGGATCTTGACAGAGCTGGGTATCATGCGGTAGATGCAGGCTTTTGGGTCGTTTTAGAACTAATCATCAGGTGGATTAGAGCTCGAAATCTGTCTGATAGGTCTATCAACATCGACAAAGCTTGTTCCTTCTTCATAGAACCCGAATCGGCTATCTAGCCGTATTCGGCAATCCCTCAATGAGTGAAAACGTGTTCGTAACTTTGTTTTAAATAATGAATGCTTCTAGCCTTCCACGTTTAGAGTATATCACCTGTTGCATTGGCCGTAAGGGCAAGCCTGGCGAC
>OAMR01000202.1:1739069-1775348 GCA_900205405.1 Echinochloa crus-galli | reverse complement strand
GCGATTGGGGGCAGAGGCCAGTTCTTGAAAGATTTTTCATAGATTGTTTGGCCATGGCTCTCTTTTTCTCTAAATCTGACTGAACAGATTGGTTCCTTAGAGCCTGCTTCACTGCAGCAAAGTGATTGTCCAGCTTGGAAACTGGATCCAAAGAAGCTCTGATGTCAGCAGGAAGGTCTTGATCAACAGATTCGAGTACATCCCTCAGGAGATCAGCGTCCTTGACTTGGTCTTGAATATCTCTGTGCAGCAAGGAGAGAATGTCCTTCAATTTTGCCTGAATTTTCTCTGATGGAGCTTGACTGGATGATGTTTCTTCTCCGATATTTGAAGAAATATTATCCTAGCATTGAGATTGATCGTTGATTAAGACACAAATTGCTAGAAATAATGGAAATAGCCGGCATTCGGGAAGAAGCCGCCTTCAGAGCAAAAAATTTCCAACAGGGAAAAATGGCCAATACTAGATTGTATTGCCCTTAGTGCTACAATATACATCATCAATTCAATGAAGATATCCCAGAGGAATCACAAAAGATAAACTTTATTGCCGAAATTCAATAATCCCTGGTACAAACTACTGAGACAACTTGTTCAAGACAGACTGGGGACGAACTGAATCGGCAATCAAGGTGTTCAATATCATCGATGCTTCCGCAAAAGTCCAAACGTGACGGAAAGAATTTCGATTGTTGCGGAAGCTACTTTTAATATTCAACCATCCCTAAATACAAACTACTCAAAGAGTCTGTTCAAGACAGACTGGGGATGGATTGAATCGGCGACGGCAGCGCCATTGCCCTCGAGGCGCTCGATGGAGGTGTCGATGTCATCGACGTCTTCCGGGTTGCCATCGGCGAAACCGGCCGGAAGTATGGAGTAGTCGCGACCGGTATGCATCGACATGGCGACGAGGCCCACAACAGCACCCAGGCGAACTCCATGAAGAGCCACCTCATCGACTCGGCCTGCTATAGCACCGAGGCGAGCCTCTGGCGTCTCTCCAGGAGCGTTCACCTTGTTCGCCAGCTCCTCCACCAGCTCCTTCAGCCGATTCAGCTCAGCATCACGCTCTGCAAGGTTACAAGATGGAAATAAATCAACATCGACTGAAGATGAGATTGAGATTGAGCAGGTTACGGAACTTACCGTCGATGACTTCGAGCAGTTGCTTGCGCTCGGCCTGCCACTCCAGATCCGCGATCCCGGCTTGCTTGGAGATAACCTCCAGCTCATGGCGCGTCTCATCGCGCTCCCTCCTAAACCGGCGGGCATCGCTATCTGTGTAGCGAAAGTCATCCGATTCAAGAGTTCGATTGGACGAACTCGAAGAATCGGATGCCGCGGCAGGGGCCACGGCTGGAGGCGCAGCAGGAGCTATGGCTGGAGCAGCATTGGCGGAAATCCATTGGATTACCCTGAGAAAGCGAAGGAATTTGTGACGAAAAGAACAAAATCCTGGGAAAAAAGATTGAGAAGAAGTAATTAATCACCTGCGACGAGCACCGGCGCGACTTCCCTCAGCCTCATCAGCGGCCGGACGCCTCCCGTTGGCCATGAGGGTTTTCTCAAAGGTTACTGTACTTTGGGGAGAGAAGAGCTCGAAACTGGCAGAGGCTAGGAAGGTGAAAGACTTGATGAGGAGATAGCGGCACTCGATATGTTTATTTATAGAACCCGCAGAGGAGATCGTGGTCAGGGATCGTGGCGCGCATCCCAAAAATTCGGAAAGTGGAAAGCCCCACGAACCGAGCAGTTGCCGTGTCGTTTGGGATTCATGCTGAGTCATAGTCGGTTTGACCAGGTAAAATTCGGCTATGACATGCTTATCACAGTCAGCTTTGCCGAATGGGCTTTGGACAACGAAATTCATTACAGTCAGCTTTGCCGAATGGGTCACAGACAGTGAAACAAAGACAAGAATGCAGAACAAAACTGCATAGGTCATTCGGCTACTAATTATTCATTACAATTACACATTCAAAAATTTTAAAATTACATTTCTTGCATTGGATACCATGCTTCAAGCTAATGGTCAGGCAGGAGCTTCCAACAAGATCATGATTAAAATCATACAGAAGAAAATTGATCAAAAGCCAAGAAGGTGGCATTCGGTACTCAATGAAGCATTGTGGGCTTACCGAATGGCTCCTCATGGGGCAACAAAAACGTCTCCTTATGAACTAGTGTATGGACATCATGCCATTTTACCATGAGAATTACAAACAGAGTCAAGGAGAGTACAGTTACATGTCCTGGCAAAAGGGGCAGGTGCTATGTCCTGCGAAATAACAGAGTTATAATAAAAGAAGAATTGTTATCAGGGCCAGATGATGATTGAACAACATTACCTCTGAATTTGGCTGGTAGTCAGGCATCAACTCAAGGCAGAAGGGATGGATTGGCATGTTGGATTGTTGCGGAAGCTACTTTTAATATTCAACCATCCCTAAATACAAACTACTCAAAAAGCCTGTTCAAGACAGATTGGAGATGGATTGAAGCGGCGACGGCAGCGCCATGGCCCTCGAGGCGCTCGATGGAGGTGTCGATGTCATCGACGTCTTCCGGGTTGCCGTCGGCGAAACCGGCCGGAAGTATGGAGTAGTCGCGGCCGGTATGCGTCGACATGGCGACGAGGCCCACAGCAGCACCCAGGCGAACGCCATGAAGAGCCACCTCGTCGACTCGGCCTGCTACAGCACCGAGGCGAGCCTCTGGCGTCTCTCCAGGAGCGTTCACCTTGTTCGCCAGCTCCTCCACCAGCGCCTTCAGCCAATTAAGCTCAGCATCACGCTCTGCAAGGTTACAAGATGGAAATAAATCAACATCGACTGAAGTATATTCAAAGTTTGATGTAATCAAGCACATGTTATCTATGCCAATTTTAAATGGAAGGATTGGCAAATGGATTTTGGCCTTATCTGAATTCGAATTAAGGTTTGAATCGGCAAAAGCTGTCAAGGGGCAGATTATTGCTGATTTTATTACTGAACATCATGATTTATCAATTAATTTGCTTGAAATTACTCCTTGGGTGTTATTCTTCGATGGCTCTTCATGTGACAAAGGTGGTGGAGCAGGTATTTTATTAATTTCACCCAAAGGAGAAACATTTGAGTTTGCTATTCCCATTCAATCTACTGTTACTAACAATCAGGCTGAGTATGAGGCATTGCTCAAAGGGCTCCAATATTTGAAAGAAGCAAAAGCCATTGCAGTTGAAATTTTTGGAGATTCAGAATTGGTCATAAAACAATTGAATGGTGAATATGAATGCAAAAGTGATATCCTGAGAAGTTACTATGAAGAATGCAAAGAAATATTGAAGAGCTTTCGGTCAGTAATTCTACAACACATTCCTAGAGGGGATAATGGAGAGGCAAATAGATTGGCCCAAAGTGCATCAGGTTACAGAGAAAATCAAGAGGTATTTGCTACTGATGACTGTGCTTTCGGAAGTAGTTCGGCAGAAGGTGATTGGAGGAAAGAAATTGCCGATTATTTGGAGAATCCATCCCAGAAGGTTTCTAGAAGACTCAGGTATAAAGCTATAAAGTTTGTTCTTCTTGATAAAGATTTATATTATAAATCCCTGGACGGAGTATTATTACGTTGCTTAAATCAAGAAGAAGCAAAGAAGTTGATGAGTGAAGTGCATGATGGATTATGTGGAGCACATCAGTCAGCTTACCGAATGAAGTGGGTTATTAGAAGAACTGGATATTACTGGCCGACAATGTTGGAAGATTGCTTTGAATATTATAAGGGATGTCAAGACTGTCAGAAATTTGGAAACATTCAGAGAGTTCCAGCATCGGCTTTGAATCCCATTATCAAGCCATGGCCATTCAGAGGATGGGGAATAGATTTGATTGGCCAAATAAATCCTCCATCGAGCAAGGGGCATAAGTTTGTACTTTTAGCAACAGATTATTTTACCAAGTGGGTTGAGGCGATTCCATTGAGAAAGGTAGCATCAGAAGATATGATTGAATTTGTCAAAGAGCACATCATTTACAGATTTGGAATTCCTCAGACAATTACCACAGATCAAGGGACTCAATTTACATCTTCAGAATTCAGAGATTTTGCTGAAAGTATGGGGATAAAATTACTGAATTCTTCTCCTTATTATGCTCAAGCTAATGGTCAGGCAGAGGCTTCTAACAAGATTATGATTAAAATTATACAAAAGAAGATTGATCAGAAGCCAAGAAGGTGGCATTCGGTACTCAATGAAGCATTGTGGGCTTACCGAATGGCCCCTCATGGGTCTACAAAAACGTCTCCTTATGAATTGGTATATGGACATCATGCTGTTTTGCCATGGGAAGTGCAATCAGATTCAAAGCATGAAGGCAATTGATGAAATTGTTCCTCCAACTAATCTTAAAGAGTTACAATCACTGCTTGGCAAGATAAATTTTGTGAGAAGATTCATATCAAACTTGTCACAGAAGGTGTTGCATCCTAGTGATGATCGGCGTTTTAATGATCAACCAAGAAAGAGGCATGCTGATCACAGGTGGGTTGATCATGAAGAAGAACAAGATCATGCTTATGTTTGGCAAGAAGGACAATGGTGTCCACCTGGCTTGAGGAAAAGCCAAAAGAGAAGAGTACAACGTTTGAGGAATCAAGAATTAAAGCAAGCAAGGCCTAGGATGAAATCAGTGTGGCGTCGAAAGGACAAGCCTGAAGAAGATGGTCATTCGGCTCCTACATGCATGGTATGCTTTTTGCCGAATGAATTTATGGCTCCCACTGATCAAGTTGTGCAGGAGGAAGCGTTGTCAGAGGTAGATGAAGTCGAACAGCTAATGGCACAATTGATGCTCAATAAGCAAGCTGTCTTTGAAAAGCCAATCCAGAATCGACATATGAAGCCATTATATTTGAAAGGATTTGTCAATGGGAAGCCTTTAACCAAGATGTTCGTCGATGGTGGAGCTGCTGTGAATGTGATGCCATATACTACATTTAGGAAGCTTGGCATGGGCCCTGGAGATTTAACACCAACGAGCATAATTCTAAATGATTTTGCTGGAAATCCTTCAGACACCAAAGGCTGTGTTCATGTAGAACTGATGATTGGATCCAAAGTGCTGCTCACAACTTTCTTTGTCATTGAGGGCAAAGGGGCATATAGTTTGCTGCTTGGAAGAGATTGGATTCATGCAAATTGCTGTATCCCATCAACCATGCATCAACAGCTCATTCAGTGGATAGATGATGAGGTGGAGATTGTCCAAGCAGATGATTCAATAAGCGTGGCAAATATGGAACCAGCTTTTTGGGAATATCAAGGCATAGATTGTTTCTCAGGCAAAGACTGGGGAGAAGGTCCTGTTGCACCAGCCAGCAGTGATCAACAGCCGATCGAAGCAGTCGGCTCTCATAGTAATTTTTGATGGAGAATCCAATTGATGGAACTGATGGAAAATTAGGACGTGGATTTGTGTCGGCCGATAAATTGGAAGAAGTGGACATTGGAGATGGTGACAAGCCAAGGCCGACATTTATCAGTGCTAACTTGAGTTCGGTTTTCAAAGAAAAGTTGGTAACATTGTTAAAAAAATACAAGGACTGCTTTGCTTGGGATTATTCGGAGATGCCCGGTCTAGACCGTTCTATTGTTGAGCATCGGTTGCCAATCAAACCTGGATACAGACCTTACAAGCAACCACCCCGAAAAATCTACAAGGAAGAAGTGTTGGCCGATGTGAAAAAGGAGATTGAAAGATTACTAGATGCAAATTTCATTCGGCCATGTAAATACGCGGATTGGATCTCTAATATCGTTCCTGTCTATAAGAAAAATGGAAAAATGAGGGTTTGCATAGATTTTAGAGATCTAAACAAGGCTACACCCATGGATGGATATCCAATGCCTATTGCTGATTCATTGGTTGATGCTGCTGCTGGATACAAAGTGCTCAGTTTCATGGACGGTAACGCAGGATACAATCAGATTTATATGGCATTGGAAGATATAGTAAAGACAGCTTTCAGATGTCCTGGACACATAGGGTTGTTTGAGTGGGTTGTCATGACCTTTGGATTGAAAAATGCTGGTGCAACTTATCAAAGGGCTATGAATTATATTTTTCATGAGTTGATCGGCAAGATTGTGGAAATATATATTGATGATGTAGTAATCAAGTCATTGGATCATGAGTCCCATTTGGCTGACATAAGGAAAACTCTAGAATGCACCAGGAAGCATGGGCTTAAAATGAACCCGAACAAGTGTGCTTTTGGAGTTTCGGCTGGAGAGTTTCTGGGATTTTTGATACATGAAGGAGGAATAGGAGTTGGCAAGAAAAGCATGAAGGCAATTGATGAAATTGTTCCTCCAACTAATCTTAAAGAGTTACAATCACTGCTTGGCAAGATAAATTTTGTGAGAAGATTCATATCAAACTTGTCACAGAAGGTGTTGCCCTTTTCCTCACTATTGAAAATAAAAAAGGATCAAAAGTTTGTATGGGGTGACGAACAACAGAAGGCTTTTGATGAAATAAAAGAGTACATGAAGAAGCCACCAGTATTGGTGCCTCCACAATTGAACAAGCCTTTCAAGTTGTACGTGGCGGCCGATGCCCAAACTATTGGATCGGCCCTTATTCAAGAATTTGAAGGGAAGGAAAGAGTAGTTGCATACCTTAGCCGAAAGTTACTAGACCCGGAGACAAGGTATTCGGCTATAGAGAAGCTTTGCTTATGTGTTTATTACTCATGTACAAAATTTCGGCACTATTTGCTAAATGCCGAATGCGTTGTACATTCAAAATTTGATGTAATTAAGCACATGTTGTCAATGCCAATTTTGAATGGAAGGATTGGCAAATGGATTTTGGCCTTATCTGAATTCGAATTAAGGTTTGAATCGGCAAAAGCTGTCAAGGGGCAGATTATTGCTGACTTCATTACCGAACATCATGATACATCAATAAATTTGCTTAACATTATTCCTTGGGTATTATTCTTCGATGGATCTTCATGCGACAAAGGTGGTGGAGCAGGTATTTTATTAATTTCACCCAAAGGAGAAACATTTGAGTTTGCTATTCCCATTCAATCTACTGTTACTAACAATCAGGCTGAGTATGAGGCATTACTCAAAGGGCTCCAATATTTGAAAGAAGCAAAAGCCATTGCAGTTGAAATTTTTGGAGATTCAGAATTGGTCATAAAACAATTGAATGGTGAATATGAATGCAAAAGTGATATCTTGAGGAATTACTATGAAGAATGCAAAGAAATATTGAAGAGCTTTCGGTCAGTAATTCTACAACACATTCCTAGAGGGGATAATGGAGAGGCAAATAGATTGGCCCAAAGTGCATCAGGTTACAGAGAAAATCAAGAGGTATTTGCTACTGATGACTGTGCTTTCGGGAGTAGTTTGGCAGAAGGTGATTGGAGGAAAGAAATTGCCGATTATTTGGAGAATCCATCCCAGAAGGTTTCTAGAAGACTCAGGTATAAAGCTATAAAGTTTGTTCTTCTTGATAAAGATTTATATTATAAATCCCTGGACGGAGTATTATTACGTTGCTTAAATCAAGAAGAAGCAAAGAAGTTGATGAGCGAAGTGCATGATGGATTATGTGGAGCACATCAGTCAGCTTACCGAATGAAGTGGGTTATTAGAAGAACTGGATATTACTGGCCGACAATGTTGGAAGATTGCTTTGAATATTATAAGGGATGTCAAGACTGTCAGAAATTTGGAAACATTCAGAGAGTTCCAGCATCGGCTTTGAATCCCATTATCAAGCCATGGCCATTCAGAGGATGGGGAATAGATTTGATTGGCCAAATAAATCCTCCATCGAGCAAGGGGCATAAGTTTGTACTTTTAGCAACAGATTATTTTACCAAGTGGGTTGAGGCGATTCCATTGAGAAAGGTAGCATCAGAAGATATGATTGAATTTGTCAAAGAGCACATCATTTACAGATTTGGAATTCCTCAGACAATTACCACAGATCAAGGGTCTCAATTTACATCTTCAGAGTTCAGAGATTTTGCTGAAAGTATGGGGATAAAATTACTGAATTCTTCTCCTTATTATGCTCAAGCTAATGGTCAGGCAGAGGCTTCTAACAAGATTATGATTAAAATTATACAGAAGAAGATTGATCAGAAGCCAAGGAAGTGGCATTCGGTACTCAATGAAGCATTGTGGGCTTACCGAATGGCTCCTCATGGGGCTACAAAAACGTCTCCTTATGAACTAGTGTATGGACATCATGCCATTTTGCCATGGGAATTACAAACAGAGTCAAGGAGAATACAGTTGCAGAAAGATTTAAGTTCTAAAGATTACAGTAACTTGATGATGGACGAATTGGAAGATTTGCATATGATTCGTCTCAAAGCATTGGAAAATATTGAGAAAAATAAGATGCGAGTTGCCAAATATTACAACAAGAAGGTAAAAGTCAGGCAATTTGCAGAAGGAGATTTGGTTTGGAAAGCGATATTGCCGATTGGAACCAAATATGCAGCATTCGGCAAATGGTCTCCAAATTGGGAAGGTCCTTTCAGAGTGGTTAGATGTGTGCCTGGAAATGCATATATTTTGAAGACATTATTGGGAGAAGAATTTGCTTCTGCTATAAATGGAAGATATTTGAAGAGGTATTATCCCAGTATTGAAATCGATCGGTGATTGATATATTAAATTGCCGAACAGCCGATATTCGGGAAGAAATCGTCTTTAGAGGGAAATTAACAGAGACATTGGAGAAAAAGAAAAATGGCCAGTACTGAATGTATTGCCCTTAGCACAAAATATATTACATCAGGAGTTCATGCAAGATCACAAAAGATAAGTTTTATTGCCGAAATTCCATAAATCCCTAGTACAAACTACTGGAAGAGCCTGTTCAAAACAGACTGGGGATGAATGGAATCGGCAATGGCAGCACCATGGCCATCAAGACGATCAATGGAGGCGTCAATGTCATCGATGTCTTCTGGGTTGCTGTTGGCGAAACCAACCGGCATCCTGGAATAGTCAGTGCCGGTGTGCGTCGACATGGCAACGAGACCCGTAGCAACGCCCAGGCGAACGCCATGGGAGGCCACCTCGTCGACACGGCTTGCCACCGCACCAAGGCGTGCCTCGGGTGTGTCCCCTTGGGCGTTCACCTTGTCCGCCAGCTCCTCCACCAGCGCCTTCAGTCGATCAAGTTCAGCATCACGCGCTGCAAGGTTACAAGGGGATAACAGATTAATATCATTTGGAGGACGAGAATTGAGATTGAGCAGATTGCAGGACTCACCATCAATGACTTCGAGCAGCTGCTTGCGCTCGTGCTGCCATTCAAGGTCAGCAATCCCGGCTTGCTTGGAGATGACCTCCAACTCGCGGCGAGTGTCGTCACGCTCCGCTTTGAATCGGCGAGCATCGCCGTCCGTGTAGCGGTAGTCGTCCGATTCGAGAGATCGATTGGAGTCCCATTTGGCTGACATAAGGAAAACTCTAGAATGCACCAGGAAGCATGGGCTTAAAATGAACCCGAACAAGTGTGCTTTTGGAGTTTCGGCTGGAGAGTTTCTGGGATTTTTGATACATGAAGGAGGAATAGGAGTTGGCAAGAAAAGCATGAAGGCAATTGATGAAATTGTTCCTCCAACTAATCTTAAAGAGTTACAATCACTGCTTGGCAAGATAAATTTTGTGAGAAGATTCATATCAAACTTGTCACAGAAGGTGTTGCCCTTTTCCTCACTATTGAAAATAAAAAAGGATCAAAAGTTTGTATGGGGTGACGAACAACAAAAGGCTTTTAATGAAATAAAAGAGTACATGAAGAAGCCACCAGTATTGGTGCCTCCACAATTGAACAAGCCTTTCAAGTTGTACGTGGCGGCCGATGCCCAAACTATTGGATCGGCCCTTATTCAAGAATTTGAAGGGAAGGAAAGAGTAGTTGCATACCTTAGCCGAAAGTTACTAGACCCGGAGACAAGGTATTCGGCTATAGAGAAGCTTTGCTTATGTGTTTATTACTCATGTACAAAATTTCGGCACTATTTGCTAAATGCCGAATGCATTGTACATTCAAAATTTGATGTAATTAAGCACATGTTGTCAATGCCAATTTTGAATGGAAGGATTGGCAAATGGATTTTGGCCTTATCTGAATTCGAATTAAGGTTTGAATCGGCAAAAGCTGTCAAGGGGCAGATTATTGCTGACTTCATTACTGAACATCATGATACATCAATAAATTTGCTTAACATTATTCCTTGGGTATTATTCTTCGATGGATCTTCATGCGACAAAGGTGGTGGAGCAGGTATTTTATTAATTTCACCCAAAGGAGAAACATTTGAGTTTGCTATTCCCATTCAATCTACTGTTACTAACAATCAGGCTGAGTATGAGGCATTACTCAAAGGGCTCCAATATTTGAAAGAAGCAAAAGCCATTGCAGTTGAAATTTTTGGAGATTCAGAATTGGTCATAAAACAATTGAATGGTGAATATGAATGCAAAAGTGATATCTTGAGGAATTACTATGAAGAATGCAAAGAAATATTGAAGAGCTTTCGGTCAGTAATTCTACAACACATTCCTAGAGTATTCTTTTCTACCTATTACATATGATAAATATAGTTTTTAATATATAGCTATTAATACTTGTTTTAATTCAGTTCTTAATGCTATACTTATTAAAAATATATATTAAATAAGAAAATCTTAGAATTAATTTAAATTAATAGAAAATCATATAAGTTAATAGGAAATCATATAAGTTAATAGAAAATCTTATAAATTAATAGAAAATCTTACAAATTACTAGAAAATCTTATAACATACTAGAAAATCAATATAAAATGCTAGAATCAATAAAAAAGCTAAACTCACAAGGAAGGGTGAGATTGTCATTGTCAAGATAAGGAAACCAGAGAGGATCAGCAAAGCCTTTAGAGAAAAGCTTGAAAAGTTCACCAATGCTTTTGTCTACAGATACAGTAGAAGCAGCTTCTCCATAAGTCTGACAGCCTTTGGTGCCTTGGGTTTCCCCTTCCTTGTAGTTGATTGAAGGAAAATGCCGACTGTTGATGTCAATAGCAACAATCTGGTGCATATACAACTGCAACCATATCTGGATGAACCACCAAGGACCATTGACACAAGGAATTTTCTTACTGGTATGCATCAGGCGAATGGTTGGGTGAAGCATATGATAGACACTTCCCAGCAGGTACTTCCCAAGAGGGATGAGTGTGCCAGCAGCCAAATCTTCAGCCATCACAATATGATTCAAAGTTGGCTCATTGGCTTTACCGCAAAAAATGAATCTGCACAACCACATATTCAGGAAGGCCATGTATTCAACATCAGACAGGGGACCATCAGACATATAATTCTGGATATATTTCTTATATCCAACTCCGGTCTTTACTCCTGTTTGCTTGGAGGAGCCCTTGTACTTGTATGGGCGCACAGACTCTGTGATATTCAGGCCGGTCATCATGTAGACATCGGCCAAGGTGGGAGACATCGGTCCATGGCCAAAAAGAAAAGCATTTGCACCAGTGGACCAGAAGTGACAGGCTGCAATCAAGAGATTTTCATTCTTGGGTGTTTCAGCCATGGACAATTCCAAGCAATGAGAAATATGGAGATTGTCCCAATTATTGGTTTGAGGGCTTTTGTCATCAAGGACTCTCTTGTACCAATTTCTCCATCCAGCGATTGGGGGCAAAGGCCAGTTCTTGAAGGCATCTTGCCATTCATGAGGCTTTGTCAGTGAAGCTTTGAATGGAATCCTCTGAGATTCGGCAGCAATCAGCCCAGAAGGGTCTGAATCTCCTACGGGCCCAAGAAAATAAGTGGGAGCTTTCTCCTCGGTGGGAATCAAAAGTTCGGCCGCAAGAGCCAGATGTGTATAAGAGACAGAGTCTACCGCATGTCTCTAGTTAAGCAAAAGGAAAATTTAAGATGTGATTCAAGAAATGATGCCGAATGTGCTTGAGGAAGATTGAGATTTACTTGGAGGGCTTGATCTTGGTCCGCCATTTGGGGATTGAAGCTTACGAAGGTCGATGAACTAGGGTTTGGATCTGGGCGAAGCTTCAAAAAGTTAAAGAGCGGAAAAAGCAAGGGTTGAGCTAAGATGACCTAGAAACGCTGAGTATTTATGGTCAATTCCGAAACAAAAGTATCTTTTATCCCGAAATTGAAGGGGCATGTGTTAACACCAAAAATTGGCACCTGAAAGAGGCTGACAAGTGGGCCATATTTGATAGAAAGATCCTGTTCGGCAGGAAGGTCTCCTTCGAAGCATTCGGTAAAAGATGCTCTGCGGTCGGGAGTCCATCATCGAATCGGCAAGGGAGCTAATCTATGGAAAGCATTCGGGAACGCGTGATGACGTGGATTCAATATAAGGAAGAAGCCGATTTGATAAAGAATATGAGATGAATACGGCGCTTCGACGTATTTCTTTGAAAATAAACGTTTTGTAATCGTAGTCGACTAGGAATAGTGTCAAAACCAGGGTATAAATATAAACCCGTGGTGATTGTAATAAGCATCGAACAATCATACAACAAACCGGCCTTGCGCCACCTTTTCGAGTCCTTTAGTCGTGTCGTCGAAATCTTCGAGAGGAACCATCGATCCGTCGACCTCCGTAAGTATCGACAACCTTGTATCATGCTTAGTATCATGCGGTGGATTTAAGCTTGGTTCAAGAAGGCTTCTTTGTTAAATCATGAGTCATGCGGTAGGCTAAGGTTTAGCTTGAAGCAAGTTATCGGCTCTATTAGATTGTGGCAAAGATCTAATAGATTCATTAAGTTACCTTGTGTTATTTGGGTTTTACTTTATGTTTAATTCATATAACACCCTTTTTGCCCAGTCTAGATTGGTTAGGTTCGGTTTTGATTCATCGCAAGACATGACCATGTTACCTTACATAGCCGAATTCAAACCAATCTAGATTGCCACGTGTCGCGGGTTCAAACTTGTTGATTTTGTATGGATCTTGACAGAGCCGGGTATCATGCGGTAGATGCAGGTTTTTGGGTCGTTTTAGAACTAATCATCCGGTGGATTAGAGCTCGAAATCGATCTGATAGGTCTATCAACATCGACGAAGCTTGTTCCTTCTTCATGGAACCCGAATCGGCTATCTAGCCGTATTCGGCAGTCCCTCAATGAGTGAAAACATGTTCGTAACTTTGTTTTAAATAATGAATGCTTCTAGCCTTCCACGTTTAGAGTATATCATGCGGTAGATTGATCTATTCTTGGTTGGTGGTGTGATTTTAAACAAGTTGTATCATGCGGTGGATTAACTTGTTTGATTCTACGCCTGACGGGTTCGAGGGTATCTAGACATGCGGTAGACTAGTGCTTTTAGACCTATGCATTCTTGTTTATTAGAGATTTACGATCGTGCTTTCACATTTATCATGCTTTATGCCCGTTAATCGGTTGTATTTAAGTATTGTAACGATCATCTAATTAAATACCGATCTTTCATCATGATGACGTCATGCGTTCGGCAGTATGCGCTCTGCCGAATATGCATGTGAGCGCCTGCATTGCCGACAGATAGCTTGTTCATAGCTATATGCCGATCAAGATTGGCCTTGCAAGCCGTAGAGATGGAACTGTCTGGTATCATCCGGCATGTTCCAGGTTTTATATCTAAACATTTTTTCTTCCTTTGTCAGTTTCAGGGAAAATTGACTGGCACGCTTACAGGATTCAGACGATCGGGCACGTGTGAAGCCAGCTGATTCGGCTTGCTGTGTGCTTGGCGTGAGAAGCCGATTTTGCGTCAACACACTTTTTGGCACGCCCGGTGGGACACTCAAGCTTTGAAGATGCCTGAGATAAAAGAATTGCTGGATGTCACTCTTGAAGAACTGACTGAAGAGCATCAACAGATAGTGAAAGCTGCTGCAGAGCAGTTCATTAAAAAGTGCTTGCTATCTTTCGGCAAGAACAGGAGTGGTGCACCTTTTCTCAAAACAGAACTGCCAAGAGTCTTGCTGCCTGGACAGTCAGATATGAGTACAGATGAAGAAAGAGAGCGGTTTTCTGGCTTGTTATACAAGGCTCTGGGAGAAACAATGACCAATCACAATACTGCATTCTTGAATAGCTTTCGATTAATAATGATCAGTATTTTTGGTCAAGGCGTGGATAAAGCTTTTGAGCAAGAATATGGGCCACCTGGTGGACCAACGTACTTCAATACACACACGACAACTCAAAAGCCGCATGGAAAAGACAATATTGGAGAAACTGGAGCTTCTGGGACTAAAGATACGAATGGTCGCCCAATTCAGCAGGATCCTCAGCAAGCAGTACCAAAACCTCGCACATTTGGTGAAGCGGCATTCGGTACCACAGCAAATCCACCTGCATCTGCTTACAAGATATCTCCTTTGCATAACAGGTTGCAAAGAGATATGTATGGGAATGGATACTCAGAGTTCATGGATTACAATGCTATTGATGCTCTACCAAATCCTGGATATCATGGTGCTGCAGGAATACCTGCTGGAAGGCCAGGGAATCAAGACACCAATGTTGATCTCATGGTACAGAAAATGACCGATGTATTGCAGAATCAGTTCGGTCTAAAGCCTAAAAATCAAGGGTACATGTACTCATCGCCTTTCCCAGAGTGGTATCAAAGGGTGTCATTGCCTAACAGGGTTAAAGTGCCTACAGAATTTACTAAATTCTCAGGACAAGATGACACTAGTACTGTGGAGCACATAGCGCGGTATTTGATGCAGCTTGGTGAGGCGTCAGCAGATGAAGCTTTTAGAATCAGATACTTTCCTTTGTCATTGACAGGTTCAGCATTTACATGGTTTGCCTCTTTGCCCGCTCAGTCAATTTGCACCTGGAAGGATCTGGAGCAGAAATTTCATGCTCATTACTACACTGGCAGCACTGAGAAAAAGTTGGTTGATTTAACTAGCCTAAGGCAGAGAAATAATGAAACACCTACAGAATTCCTTAGGAGGTTCAGGGAAACAAAGAGTATGTGCTTCTCTCTAAATATTCCTGATGATCAGTTGGCCAGTATGGCTGTAACTGGGATGCTACCTGCAATTCGTGAAAAGCTGTTTGGAATGGAGTTTGAAGATCTGGGTCAGTTGTCAAAGAAATTGGCATTGATGAGTAACCAAGCATATGGCTTCAAGAAGGATGGCAGATTTGCCAAACATAATGATGTGGCCGAAATTTACAACCAATTCCTCGAGAGAGCAGATCAAGAAGATGAGTATGAGGACAATGAAGAGGTAGCTGCAGCAGAAATAGTATGGGGCAAAGAGCCGATCACAGTGAATCAGAAGTGGATTAAGCAGACCAAGGGCACATATGATTTTGATGTGACTAAGGCAGACAAATTATTTGATTTCCTTGTGAAAGAAGGCCGAATCAAATTACCAGAGGGGCATTCTATGCTTCGGCCTGAAGGAGTGAGAGACAAGAAGTATTGTGGATTTCATGACAGAAATTCTCATTCCATTAATGAATGCAGGGTCTTCAGAATGAGGATTCAAAAGGCTATCCAAGAGGGGCACCTGAAGTTTGACAACAGAATGAAATTGGATAGCAATCCATTCCCTCAGAGTATGATTGGGTTTTCAATCAACATGGTGAATGCTGTTGCACCTGAAGAAAAAGGGAAGATGAAAGTTTTAACTTCAGAAAAGGCAAGACAAAGTGGCTCAGTTGACCCCACTCGGCAAGTCACGATTGAACAAATTCGCAAGAAAGATTCTCGTTTCCCGAATGATCAATTTGAAATTGGGAAATCCTCTAAGCCTAGAGTCACTTCACGTATTCTTCTCAACAAATGGCAACGACAGCAAGAAAAAGAGCGCTACCAGAGGCGTAGATATGAAGAAGAAAGGTACAGAAAAGAGCAAGAAGAATTTGCACGGGAACAGGAATGATGGACCCCTAGCTACAACAGCTAGCTGCGCATCAATGCCCTCGACACCCATAAGACGTCTTCGGACATACTTCTTTAGGACAGCGAAGAACCTCTCAAATGGGAACATGTTGTGTAGAAATACTGGGCCCAATAACGAATCTCTTTGACGAGGTGAACCAATAGATGTGTCATGATATTAAAGAAGGATGGTGGAAATATCATCTCAAAGCTGACAAGACATTGCACCACGTCATTCTGTAGCTGATCTAAATGCTCTGGATTGATCACCTTCTGAGAAATTGCATTGAGGAATGCACATAGCTTCACAATGGCTTTCCGCACGTTTACTGGTAGCCCGGATTTTAGATCAACCCGGTGCTAAAGGCCCCAACTTTTCGTTTGGCGCCCAGTTTCCAAACGGGCCTTTAGCACCGGGGGCTACTATTTGGGAATCTTATAAATATAGTTTTTAATGTATAGTTATTAATACTTGTTTTAATTCAGTTATTAATACCTATTAAAAATATATATTAAAAAAGAAAATCTTATAAATTACTAGAAAATCAATATAAAATGCTAGAAAATCTTATAAATTAATAGAAAATCTTAGCATACATTCCTTTCGTAGCTCATGCTTCGCCGGAAGGAATCGACGGTGACCCATGTACACAACTTTACGACAATGTTTCAAATACATGCTTTTGGTTTCCTCTAAACAGTGAGTTCATGCTTTATATCCTTTGTTTGATTGTCCTGATAGATTACTTAGTGTAGGCCAGTCGTTGATGCTTATGAAAAGCAGTGCTCGAAGGTCAAACTGCTCCTGCTTGTCCTCATCCCACATGTTAACACCTTCAACCTTCCACAGCTGCAAAAGTTCGTCAACCAGATGTCGTTGCCAAGTTGCTTTGGGCCTTCGATGAGCACTGGCATCATAATGAACTTCCGCTTCATGCAGAGCCAGGGGGTAGGTTGGAGATACAAACAATCACGGGCCAAGTGCTATGACTACTGCTCATTTCACCAAAAGGGTTCATGCCATCAGTACTTAAACCAAGCCTAATATTTCTCGCATCAGCATCAAACTCTGGGAATGCTCTGTCGATGTTCCTCTACTGGGATCCATCGGTGGGGTGTCTCAACATGCCATCCTGCTTACGTTCTTCTTTGTGCCAGCGCATCAGTTTGGCCTGGTCCTTGTTCCTGAACAAACGCTTCAGACGGGGTATCAGAGGGAAATACCACATCACCTTCGCAGGGATTTTTTTTCTTAGAACGCTCTCCCCCAACATCACCAGGGTCGTCCCGCCTGATCTTGTATCGTGCACAGGTGCAAATCGGACAACGATCCAAGTGTTCGTACTATCCGTGATAGAGGATACAGTCGTTAGGACACGCATGTATCTTCTGCACCTCCAAACCGAGAGGGCAAACAACACGTTTTGCTTGATACGTCGTCGATGGCAATTCGTTACCCTCTGGCAGAATCTTCTTTGCTAGTTTCAGTAGCTCCTCGAAACCCTTATCAGTAACGCCATTTGCTGCCTTCCACTGCAGAAGTTCAAGTGTGCTACCCAACTTCTTTAGCCCCTCTTTGCAATCTGGGTACAGGTCAGTCTTGTGGTCCTGCAACATGCGCTGTATCTTTTTCAGTTCCTTATCATTGCCGCAGTCTTTCTCGGCATCACGCAACATTTGCCCGAGCCCATCAGTAGGTTCATTTTCCTGAGCAACATTTCCTGAGCAACATCTTCCTCCTCGGCATCACCCATATCAGCATCTGCAAAGGAACCGTAGGATTGAGCCAATACCGGAATGTCGTCATCGGCCTCGTCTTCTTCATCTTCATCCATTAGAATTCCTCTTTCACCATGCTTCGTCCACATAGAATAATTCCTCATGAAACCGTACCTCATCAAATGCACCTGAAGACCTCCTCTTTGTTTGTACGATTGTATATTTTCATAACGGGTGCATGGTCAGAACATGAAACCTGACGGCGTCCTGTTAGCCTCGGCGGCATCGAGAAACGTCCTGAGGCCATCACGGAACGCCTGAGCGTGGGGGTCCCCGTACATCCATTGTCTATTCATCTGCATTATTAACCAATAACAAATATACAATACAATTTAAAGATAAAAAAATTTAATATATAAATAAATACAAATTATAATATATATTCCATTATATAAATAAATTTCTAAAACTACATTACTACATTCATTAAATATAACATTACTTATATGATTGAGTTCACCTGTTACACAGAGATCAAGAGTGTTCACAGAGGCTCACTGTGATGGGCGGCGGGCGACAGCGGCGCGGGGACGAGCGGCGGCGGCGGCGAGGGGACGAGGAGCGGCACCGGCGCGGGGACGACGGGCGGCGCGGGGACGAGGGGACGACGGGCGGCGCGGGGACGAATAAAACTCTCGAATGAATAAAATACATTGGCCTTATAACTATTCACAAGTCATACATAAGTCATACAAAACAAAATACTATCTATTTTGCCTTCTCTCTCCATTTAAAGCACAACATGAACACTCTCTCTCCACTATGAACTCAAGCTCCCCCTCTCTCTCCTCTATGAACACAAGCTCTCTAGCTAGCTTTATTTGATTCACAAATTCCCCTATTTCTAAAGCATAGAAGGATTACAAGCTAAATAAAACATTAGAGAATGAAAGAATACATGTACCTTGTAGTGCTCCTGTAACACCCTAGTTTTAATATTTGTAGGTTTTTAAAAGTTTGTAAAATTTGCTAGAAACAATTAGAAAGTAACGCTCTCTTCCTTTATTTCTCATCATGCCAAAACAGTAACGCTCCCCCTCCCACAATAAGCACAGCAGCACCCTTCCCCTCCTCACGATACAATGAACTGTCCCATGGCTGCCTTGCCTCCTCCTCTACTCTCCCATTCAAATCCCACGTTAATTCCAGCAGCTATGGCAAGTAATTGCCAATTCAGTAACTCCTCATTACAGTCATGAAGGCCTCCTTCTGTTTCCCTCTCCCTCCTGTACGTGCTTCCCTTCCTCTCCAAACTGCACAGAAATGATTCCTGTCTCTCTCCCTTTGCCTCTCCACGCCACCACCACACCTCTTGATGCTTCTTTCTCCAGCGATTTGGCCATCTCCGAGCATCCGATGAGCAGCTCCGCTGAGCCGATTCGTCGTCTCCATGGCTCATCTCACAATACCTCTATCTTCCTTCGCTCTGCAGGGACACAATAAGACCATCACAACGCCAGGCGCCTTTGCGAACCCGAGGCCGGCACCTAGCCTGCACCATGCGCCGAGGAACTGCTCCACCCCTCTCCATGGCAGTCTGACTCTGCCGCCTCCCTGCCACAATCGAACCCCATGGTGAGCTCGCTGTCCTCTACACTCTCCATTCCTCTACTCATCGATGAAATCCGACACCACAGCCCCGACGCGGTGGCACTCCGGCGAGCCACTGCAACAAAGCAGTGCACACTGCCTGTGTTCTTTTCTCGTGGCGACGAAGAAATGAGCATCGGCATATGGGCCATTTTATCTCTGTTGGTTGGCACAAATTAGAAGATAGAGTACCCTTCGTTATTAAAATTCAGTGCACGTAGGAACCAGCTGTCTACGTCCAAGCACCAGTTCTGTTCGTTTCTTTTTGCAATGTAGCTCTTGAAAACTACATAAACAAATCTGCTGCTCCCTGTGTGTTTACAAACTCACCAGCTACCTTTCCTTACAGTCTACACACAATCTCAAAAAAAGTCCTTGATCATATCAGCATGATATCACCACCAGAGTTACACACCAAAATTCCACGACGTCATATGTGCCTACTGATGCAATATTTCTTATTTTCCCAGTAGTTTAATATTTCCCGAAATAGAAGTTTTACAGTTTAACCCTCGATAGTAAAACACTTGTATCTTTTTGCTCGTAGCTCCGATTTTGGCGATTCTCGCGGTCACGCGTTCGTAGCGACGAGCTCTGTATTTTAAAATGATTTTCAATCTGTTTACATGATGTTTGGTGTACTGTTCTTATTTATTTGTGTGTATGCTTGTTTCCGTAGTTGTCAAGTTGATACGTGCTGATGTACAAGATCTTGCAAGCTGAAGTGCATGAGAAGAATGAGCAGTAGCAGCAGGGTTGTAAAGAGAGGCATGTGTCCTTAACATCTTGCTATTTTGTACCTTTATCTTTGTAACATAATATCACCTTCTATTTATGCTTTTCATGCATTTTAGCTGTCAATTTGATGGGAATCCTAATAGGTTGTTTACTAGAATTTCTTGATCATCCTTGTAGCCCTTAGATGTAACCTTTTTATGGGTAGTATATGCTTAGCTGTGCTCAACAAGGTTGGTTCTGGTTTAATTAATATTGATTAATGAACTATGAAACATGAGGGTTTTAGTAATCTTTTAGCAACATGGAACCCCTAGGCGACTCATGGCAAGTGTTGGAAATGTGGATATGAGATATGGATAAAAGGTTTCACGAGATTCGTTGTCTTGCCAAGTCAGTTGTTTAAGGATTGATCTATGGAGCGACCACCCTGGAATATAGTGCAACCATGAGACCTAATGGGCTCTGGGCTTGGCCAATTAATTAGGGGAAACCGGTGATTGGTGTGGCGAGACGGCGCTGATGAAATACTCGGCAAGGGGTGTGCCAACACGCACTGGTGGATCCTTTGTAAAGGCCTCGTAGTGTACCCAGCCAACACACCTCGGAAGTGTGTAAAGGGAGTAATTGACCCTGGCATGACGGGCAACACGACTTGTGGTGAAAGTGTACGACCTCTGCAGAGTGTAAAACTGTTATAACAGCCGTGCTCACGGTCAGGAGCGGCCTGGACCCTCACATAGTTAGACTGGTTGGGTGGATCATAGAAGTGGAGTCTGTGATTTGGGAGATTGATGGATGCAAGTTGTTTAACCTTAAGTTGGGTGTGGTTTGGGAAGCTTATAATAATAATATTTCTAGGTGCTTAATTAAAATTTGACCAGCTAAAATATGAGCTTTGCAGTCCACTAAATATAGCCTCCTTGTTGAAGCCTTGCATGTCATATTTTTCCCTCCATTTGCGGAGTACACGCCTCCAGGTGTACTCACCGTTTCCTTTTCAACCCCTGCTGTGTCTACATCGCTACTGCACAGATAGAAGTTAAAAAGGAGCTACAGGATAAAGCTGGAGTTCTAGGCTGGCGTGCCCCCGGTCGACTGCTTGTGGAAGATGGAGTCCTTCGCTGCGATAGTTTAAATGTGTAATCTTTTATTTAAGACCCTCGGGTCATTTTGTAATCTATTATACGTTTTGTAATGATATATGTTGTGATATTCACTGATGAAGTCGCCATATGCATGAAATCTTGATCCTGGGCATGCATATGGTACGCGTTCGGTTTGTCCTTAAAACCGGGCGTGACAGCTCCTTAGATGTGTAGAATCTTCATAAATTTTGAAAAAAAATTGGGCAGCACCTCCCCTCTTTCTTCTTCTTCCTCCCGGCGCTCGAGCCAGCATGAACACAGCGAAGTGTTCAGCTGGCTCGGGCGGGGGAGGAAGAAGCCCCTATATTCAAACAGCTGGCTGCACCCGGTGCTAAAGGGGGCGCATTAGCACTGGGTCTTGCCACGACCCGGTGCTAATGCGTTCGCCCTCGCGCCGCCCCCGTTCCTAGCCGTTGGACCCGGTGCTGAAGCCCCATCAGCACCGGGTCCAAAAAGGGCCGATGCGGAGGGGGCGGGCGGATGTGAAGTATTCTGGTAGTGTTACTAGTTTACAATAATACATATATCCGCTGACACAACCAACTACTTACAACTCCACAACGGGACTCAACTGACACTACACCCGAGCAAGCTCGGAGCTATTCTAGACGGGAAGCCAGAGCCTAAAATCCATCGGAGACCTGCAAGATCGGCTCATTAGCGGAGTCCAAGGCAACGACATCACTGTACGAAGAAGAGCTCCACAACAACGCCTTGAGGAAGGCTAAGGCGCCGAGCCAGCGCCAACGTAAGGTTTTCACTCCGGAGACCTTGCCGAACCACCAAAAGGAGTAAACTGGGAGCAACGCCCCATAGAGAAACACCGTTGCCAAATCTAACAAGCCAGATCAAAGCTTTCGCCTATGGTTTACTATCCAAAGAACCAATAACACCAGCCCAACCATGCCTACCGCCGAACAGCATCCACACCACCACCACCGAGACCACTGAGCAGGGCTCCATAAGAACTTGAACCACTAACAATTCCGACGAAACCGGGGAATAGGAACCTCGCCAAAGACCCGGAGGCCGCCCACCCTCGATTGGGGACGACGCCGAGAAAACCGCAAGGTCCTTGCACCCAGCGTCACCCCCCAATGGGGTAACACCGAGTGGATCCCGTTGAAGATGAATCATGAGCCCTACTGTCGAGAATCGGAGGAGCAACTAAGACGCCATCGGGAGGGTATCACCAAGGGCCGGTCCGCTGGAGACATCGAAGCCAAGAACGGAGCCAAGAGGAGGGCCGTCGCCTCCCCAGACGCCGCCGCCGTCAAGGAAACAACAGCCCCTCCCACGACAGGAGCAAAGATCCAAACATCGAAGCTGCATCGCCTAGCCGTCCCCATGACAGCGCCCGATGCCGCCGCCATGCCACTGGCACCTGCAAAACCGACCGGCACCTGCGGGAGCCCAGGTCGCACATCTCGGGAACGAGCCCCCAGATCCAGGCGCCCCGGGGACGCAAGACCCACGGCAGGCAGGGGCTGGGCGCATACGGGGGCAGACCGCTACCGAGGCCACGCCATTCGCCGCCAAGGCCCCAGGACGGGAAGCCCGAGCTGCCGCATGTTGAATAGAGCCGCCGCCGCCGCCATCTGCACCGCGCCGCCGCAGTCTCCGGCGACGCCGCATCCCCCGGAGGCCAGCCACGCGGACCGAGGCCACCGCCGCTGGTGCCGGGCTCTGAGATTCACCTCAACAACCACCACGGGATGCCCCCTTCGCCTAGCCTCCGGATCTAGCCGAGGCCTCACCGGATCCGGTGACCGCCGTCGCCGTCATCGCTGTAGAGGGCTGCGCCGGCGCGGCACCATCGGGAGAGGTCGGTCGCGCCCGACCTATCCGCCGGAGGAGAAGGGGAAAGGCCACACCGCGGCCATCCCCGCGAGCAGCTCGAGCTTTCTGCTGCTCGCTCTGGCGGCGGCGTGGCGGGCAGGAGATGGGGGAGGGAGGCGGCGGCGATCTAGGGTGGGGTCGCCTCCGTCGCTCGCGAGAGCGATGCGAGACGCGAGGGTCCAAAGTTGTTATTGTTTTTGAAACGATGTCATTGTTATTGTTTTTGAAACGACGTCATTGTTATTGTTACCTTCATTTGACACTATCAATAACAGTATCTTGACATTGTAGGATTGATTGATGATTGATTGAGTTGTCACGGTTGGGTTGATGGCTGATGCCTTTGCGTACCTTGACATATAGTAAAGACGATGAAATTGTCAAACAAAGACACTGTTGGCGGTCGGTACAACCCAAATCCGACCACCAATACTCGGGAATAAATGAGAGACTATGCAACATTCCATGTACTTAGGTTTTGGTGACTGTCATGTTTGCAGGAACAATATCACGAAACACGTGCTATAGGGGTCGGAAATGACAGAAACGGCCGAACGACATGTTCGGCCGGTTATCCCCCTTAGCCGTACAGGCCACCGGGAGCCGTCCACGTCACCGCCAACCGAACGAACGCATCAAATGACAAGTGGACGACCGCCAACTCATCCCGGGCCACGCCAAGTCATCTCGGGCTGTGCCAAGTCATGCCAAGTCATCCCGGGCCGTGCCACATCACTCCGGGCTAGAACATCACGAAGCCACGCAACCAGGAGGGAGCCCAGGGTGGCCCAAGACCAAAGGCGGTGGAGTAGAGGGCAGCCGGGCCCTCGGGCCAGTTCGGCCGAAGTGGCCGGTTCGGCCGAACGGCCAAACCACCACCAGGAGTGTATCTAGGCCCTTGGGAGCCGAGGCGGTGCATCTGACGGTTCGGCCGAACCAGGCAGTTCGGCCGAACCGCCTTTCTTCGCCCGAAGCTGCCGGTGCACCGCCTGTGCTCTCCCTTGGCCCCTACTCCCCCAAACCGACCTTGACACCTATAAATGGAGGGGCAGGCTGCACATTCAAGACACACCACTTGGGAGCAAGTCACCATCCTTCACTTTCAAGATGTAGAGTTAGGCTAGTCCTGTTGGGAGTTAGAGTCAGGGTCGAGCTTCGCTCGGGGTTCCGGAGTCGTCTTCTGGAGTTCTGGTAAAGCTCTTCTATATTTTCCTTTTCTTTATGTATGACTCTAAGTATTCTCAATATATTTCCTCCTGCATTTACTTGAGTTATTTGTTCTGCATTTATTCCGGAGTAAGTGTAGAATGTCTGGCTTTGGTTATAAGCTGCTGTAGTCCGGTTCTGTAAATTCCCCCTAGATTCTCTATCTCAGCTGGTTCTTCGTTCAGTGCTTAGTTGATTGGTATAACTGTATACTGGTTGCTCAGCCTGGGTGCTTATCTTTCTATAGGGGATAAGTAGTTATTGACTAGTGCAGGAGTGGTTCCTAGACTCGCCAGTAACCTTAGTTTCTACCCGTCGCAACGGAGGTGGTAACTGGGAGGTGGTGACAGCCCTTTCGGTCTTCGTAGTCCATCACGTTAGTTCCGGTGTCCTAGGACCCAAGGTTCAGGCGGAGTTTGTGGCACCCCTTCTCATCCCTTTCTGTGTGTCACGGGCTCCGTCCCCGATGTTGAGATAATAGAACTAGGAAGAGAACCATAGATGACATTCTTCATGCTAGTCGTAACCCTTGCCTCAAGGCCAGTGGAAGTATATAGGAATCCTCTCCTGTCTCGTCGTCCTCTCGCTAGCTATACCGCTCTACTTTCTCTACCCCTATCCTGTACTTCTCCTTGTGTGTGTCGTATGCATATCACTCCTATCCTTTCCTTTATCCCCGTCTTGCTAGTCGGTACTTTATTTAGTAGTCACATTCTTGTTAATGGTCAATACTCTTTATCCAATGCTTCCCTGTGGAAATAAATATGATACCTAGGAATACTCCCGGGTGAAATGCTATATCGGTAAACACTCCTTGCACCATTACCGGGATTAACAATCCTGATAGTGGACCGTAAGAAGTGTCAACAAGCATTGAAGATTCAACCTCTATCTCTCCCACATAGTCACTGTCATGAGAATCATCATCGTCAGAACTTGAGACTCTACGGCGTCTCTTGGAGGACTCCCCATCTCTTTTCTTAGTTAACCCCTTCTTGACTCTTCCATCTAGAGTTTTGAAAACCTTGCGACCACTGCCATTAAGCCATTGAGTAAATCAATATCATAGTACAAATGTGGAAATAAATGATGAAAGAACAGGTATGTGTTTACATTAGAAAGATATACATATATACTATCATAATCATGTGCAGCCTGGAGGGAAGATCGTCGTCCCGGAGGAAAACAAAATCAAATGTGATGGACGAACGACGCTGCATCACCGCAATCACATCTCAAATTGTCGGTAATGGCGAAGAAAAACCAAGGTACGTGAGATAGTCCTGCTCTTAGACTTTAAATTTTGAGCACCTGCTAGGAGGTACCCTACGCATTATCTTTTCAATTTTTGCATTATCCACTGCATGTTTGTTTGAATCACTCATTTTAATTCATGCATTCCATCACCCCCATTTTTTTTCCAAATCCACTGCATATTTTCCATTCTTGCAATTGGATTCATTCACCCCACCATTTTGCATTGAAAAAGAAATAAATAAAAAAATAAATATTTAAAATAAAAAAAACTAAAAAAAACAAAATAAATATCTAGCGACCACCGGTTTTAGGCAAGGTGTTTGTATGTCCGCAAGCCTTGATCCAAGGCTAGTGGCCAAACTTCACCTAGCCTGGCCAGTTTTCGCTCGTTCTCTGTGCTTCGCGCAAGAGAGGAGACGTACTCTACGCCTCCGCTCCTTTTCCGCTCCACTAGCTTGGTTTGGATCCCATTGTTGCAACATATTGTCTACACCCAAGCTAGCCCCGCGGCATCCCACTAGTTGGCCTGTTTGAGAGCCGATCTCCTCTGCTACACCCACAACCGTGCACCCATACACGGCGACATCATTACCGAGGAGGATTCAGCCAACTACCGTGGAGTCTTCATCATCAGATGCCAACGGTGGGCACACTCAGGTACGTGAAAAGGTTTATGCTTATTACCTGGATTAAAGCATTGTTCACCAGTTTCCATATGCTTTCCTCCATGTGAATACTTCTCGATGCTTGCATGCTCCCTTTATCTAGTTGGATTTGATCTGGGCTGAATGTAATCCTGCAGATACTTTCATAAGCTCTTTAAATTAAGTATGATGCTTAGGTTAACTAGCTTTCTTTAATCAAATTTGACATGGTGTCAAGTTTGATTAATGAACCTTTAGAGCAATACTTGTATAGATATTGGTCGCATGTGTGGACTAACCCCTGCAGAAAAATCATCAACTTCAAATGGGAAGTCCCCAAATCTACTTCACATAGGAGACAAGCCACGACCATGGATGCATTTGAAACCCAGGGTGGAGCAATCATCCCAGACAGAAGTTGCATCGTTTGAAGCACCCTCTCCAAATCAGACGATGACAAGGTCAATCGAAGGAAGGAGAAGTCTCGCTCATGGACATAAAACACGAGCTCTCACCGTGAGGCAAACCGGTATGTATCCTATATTTCCCTTTCCAAAATTTTATTTCCATCATTGCATTTGCATATTTCCCTTTCCAAACTTGAATCACCCTTGCATTAGAATTAAGAGAGAACAAATAGGAAAATTTTTGAGCAGTAGGCGGTTCAGCTGATCTCTTGAGTTCGGCCAAACCTGCCCCTGTATCCAAGTGTGCACTAACCTGCAGGGTCATGATCAGAGGAGTACTGTTGGCTAGGTATACCATTCATATCCAAATCCTTTCAACCTATTCCATGTACTCCACTTGCAATACCCATCCACCCAGCAATCACACCCATATATCCAGAGCCAAATTTCGTGCAAACTCCATATTTGGTCAGTTCACCTAAGGGTTTCACCCTTGATCGATCCTGACCTATACCCTCTACCACGAAATTCGCCCCAGCCAGCACAAAAGCATGATCTCTACCACTCCACATGCCTGTACATTTCACTTCATCACAATCATGGCAGCATGGGAGTGGTGTGATCCCATTGATCCTTTGGTCATGTTATCCTGTCCACAAAAGTCCACCAAAGTTCCTATGCCTTTGTGCTTGACGAGGCTCGTAAGATGAGGCAAACAGGGTGAATATCACAGTGGCTCAGTCGAGCCATGGTGATTTAACCGAGTTTCTTCTCCTTTCACTCGCCTGGTGGTGACACTCTGGATGCATGGAGGAAGCTTGCTTCAGTCAGGTATGCATGTGTACACTCCTTGAGTACTTCTCTCTCAATTCTATGCAATGTCTGATTCACTTGCATGAATAAAAACATAAAAACAACAAAAATATTTCATTTGCCCTTGATCACTATGCTGCTTTCCTTGAAAATGGTTTGTGGAGGTATGAACTTACCCCACAAGAAGGACTCACACTGTATGGAGGTTAAATCCCTGCAAGATCGACAAACACCGAGCAACCAAATGCTAAACTTGATCCTATAGTCCTTCGGGTATTGTCGTTCTAACATTTTGCAGGCATCATCTCATGGTCTCTATTCCTAAGGACGATCAAGCACATTCGGTACACAAACATTGGTGAGGTTAGGGACACTCCCCTACCTCATTACATGTATCGGCACCGAGGAAGGCCAATTCAGAGATAACTGACACCGATGTTCCAAGCCAAGCTTGGGGGAGAGAACCCCACGAGGTAAGTCCCAACCATATCATTGCAAGCTGCATCTTTGATCTGGTTTTGCTTTCATTTTAGTTTGAATAATAAAAAAACCAAAATATTTCCCTTAATCAACATTTCCCTTGAATAAAAATAACTCCCAACTATGCATGGAATGAATCATATGCCTCTCACCTTGGAAATGATGAATAGTTGCTCTGCCATTAATCTTGCAAGTACTTTGTTTCAACTAGTTGCTTGATGTGCTTGAGTTATTTGGCATGAGCATTAATGAACCTGAAACTTTGTGGGAGCGCATGCTTGATTCCAAGTCTAGGTTGTTGTGGGAATTGATATAGTGAGACTTGGTTGAATTTTATCCCTGCTCTTAGTATGGTGAAAATCTCGGTTGTTTATGCTTTCAAAAAAAACAAAGTTCCTCATTGGTCAAAATACCTACCAGAGCCATATGATAGGATTAGTTTCAAAACTTTCTACCATATGCTGCTTGTCATCTTAGTGAGCTTTGTCAAATTGTTGTGACCTTAGTGAGGAATCTTTCATGCTTCTAAGATCGAGATTCACTTACACTCCACCTCTCACTTGCAATTCCTACTTTGGGAGTTAGCAAAAACCATGCCATCATCCATTCCATAAATAAAATTTCATGTTCTTTGATTCCCTCTCCCAATATCTGTGAAGTAGAGGCATGGGCTATGCAAAAGAAAAAAGAAAAGCATGCCAAGTGGCATGGCAAAAATATGAGAAAAAAAAGCATGTCAAAAGACATGGCAAAAAAATGATCAAAAGAAAAGCATGCCAAAGGCATGGCAAAAATGAATAAAAGATAGCCATGCTCTCGAAAATAAATGAAGGAGAGGAAGAATCAATCCATGAGATTCCCCAAATTCCACTCACGTATTCCACTCCATATACTCCACACACTTGCACTTCTCGATCTAGAGTGTGATTTGATTCTCCTAAGATCCGTTTTTTGACTTAGCAAAATATAAGATGCTTATTTTCCCTTGATCACTATGGTGCTTTCCTTGAAAACGGTTTGTGGAGGTCTTAACTTACCCCACAAGAAGGACTAACACTGTATGGAGATTAAATCCCTGCAAGATCGACAAACACCGAACAACCAAATGCTAAACTTGATCCTATAGTCCTTCGGGTATTGTCGTTCAAACATTTTGCAGGCATCTCGTGGTCTCTATTCCTAAGGACAATCAAGCACATTCGGTACACGAACATTGGTGAGGTTAGGGACACTCCCCTACCTCATTACATGCCTCGGCACCGATGAAGGCCAGTCAGAGATCACTGACACCGATGTTCCAAGCCAAGCTTGGGGGAGAGAACCCCACGAGGTAAGTCCCAACCGTATCATTGCAAGCTGCATCTTTGATCTGGTTTTGCTTTCATTTTAGTTTGAATAATAAAAAAACCAAAAATATTTCCCTTAATCAACATTTCCCTTGAATAAAAATAACTCCCAACTATGCATGGAATGAATCATATGCCTCTCACCCTGGAAATGATGAATAGTTGCTCTGTCATTAATCTTGCGAGTACTTTGTTTCAACCAGTTGCTTGATATGCTTGAGTTATTTGGCATGAGCAATTAATGAACCTGAAACTTTGTGGGAGCACATGCTTTATTCCAAGTCTAGGTTGTTGTGGGAATTGATATAGTGAGACTTTGGTTGAATTCTATTTCTGCTCTTTGTATGGTGAAAATCTCGGTTGTTTATGCTTTCAAAAAATAAAACAAAGTTCCTCATTGGTCATAATACCTACCAAAGCCATATGATAGGATTAGTTCTAAACTCCCTACCATATGCTGCTTGTAATCTTAGTGAGCTTTGTCAAATTGTTGTGACCTTAGTGAGGAATCTTTCATGCTTCTAAGATCGAGATTCACATAAACTCCACCTCTCACTTGCAATTCCTACACTGGGAGTTAGCAAAACCATGCCATCATCCATCCCACAAAAATAAACTTCATGTTCTTTTATTCCCTCTCACAATATCTTTGAAGTAGAGGCATGGGCTATGCAAAAAAAAAAGAAAAAAAGAAAAGCATGCCAAGTGGCATGGCAA
The DNA here is from genome assembly GCA_900205405.1 of Echinochloa crus-galli. Classification (NCBI taxonomy): domain Eukaryota; kingdom Viridiplantae; phylum Streptophyta; class Magnoliopsida; order Poales; family Poaceae; genus Echinochloa; species Echinochloa crus-galli. The sequence continues at coordinate 1,745,425 of OAMR01000202.1, read as the reverse complement.
AAATATGAGAAAAAGAAAAGCGTGTCAAAAGACATGGAAAAAATATGATCAAAAGAAAAGCATGTCAAAAGGCATGGCAAAAATATGAATAAAAGATAGCCCATGCTCTCGAAAAATAAATCAAGGAGAGGAAGAATCAATCCATGAAATTCCGCCAAAAAAACTGAATAAAAATATCAGAGAAAAGCGATGCAATTCAATCAAAAGTGCACACAAGAAAATTAACTAATAATAAAACTACTTCAGATAATAGTAAAGTAAGATATTGTAGTGACTTGTTTTGCACTATCATAAACTGGGGAGAACCTTCTGAGTGGAGGTGATTCAGACAAGAGAGGCTGTACAAAAGCTTGATATTTGTGCCAGTACAAAGGACCATTACCCCCAAACAAGCAATGAACACAAGCGTGTGAACAAACTGTGACTGCTAGTATTAAAATTTCTATAGCTAACAGTTGACTCCCTGTTCTATGGCCAGTTGTTTCCCCGGCAGCAGCGACAACTCAGACCATGAACTACTTGCAAAGCACAATAGAGTATATAACACAATATTCATAACATGCATAATGGATGGAAGTGGTAGTGTTAACAGAGGAAGATAAAATGGTTGAGATCATGCTGCAAGAGAAGCTAAAATAATTGCCCAAATTGGAAGTGGTAGTGTTAATAGAGGATATGACCTTACAAGACTAGTTAATCATCTCATAAACATTCACACTCATTGAAATTGTCTCTCTCTTTTCAGTCCATTCTGTATTGAAATTGTACAGGTAGCTACCCCCACATTGCATCACAAAACTTTGCTTAAAACAACTAAACAAGCACAATGGAACACACATCTCTCCCTCCCTCCCTCTTTTTACTTTGTTGCAAAATCATGCACTGAGAAATACCAAACTGAAGAATGCAGAACATACATAAATCTGGTATTGGAGTGCTATTCAAAAATCAGTTCCAGATTATTTGAGAAAGAGATGCACTTCAATTTTCCCATTGCTTGACACTACATCTTGATGTAATGGTGTAAAACAGAGACGTGTAATCATACTACCACTATTTGCATGTACTGAGCATATGTGACAAGCATTTCAGGGTAGTATGATTACACGTCTCTGTTTTACACCATTACATCAAGATGTAGTGTCAAGCAATGGGAAAATTGAAGTGCATCTCTTTCTCAAATAATCTGGAACTGATTTTTGAATAGCACTCCAATACCAGATTTATGTATGTTCTGCATTCTTCAGTTTGGTATTTCTCAGTGCATGATTTTGCAACAAAGTAAAAAGAGGGAGGGAGGGAGAGATGTGTGTTCCATTGTGCTTGTTTAGTTTCCCCAGTTCGGCCGAACCGCCCCCACATGCCAAACCGCCTCCCAGGAGCGCATCCAGGCCGTGGGAGCAAAGGACGGTGCATCCCACGGTTCGGCCGAACCGGGCAGTTCGGCCGAACCGGGAGATTCAGCCGAATTGGCCGGGCACCGCCTCCTCACTCCCCTGGCTGCTACTCAAGCTCCACTGACCTGTTTAGCTATAAATACAAGTGTCCAATGCCCGGTTTCACACAAACCACTTGGGAGCAAGTCTCTATTCCATTCTCTCAATATGTAGAGTTAGGCTAGTCTTGTTGGGAGTTAGAGTCAGGGTCGAGCTTCGCTCGGGGTTCCGGAGTCGTCTTCTGGAGTTCTGGTAAAGTTCTTGTATCTTTTCCTTTTCTTTATGTATGACTCTGAGTATTCTCAATATATTTCCTCTTGCATTTACTTGAGTTATTTGTTCTGCATTTATTCCGGAGTAAGTGTAGAATGTCTGGCTTTGGTTATAAGCTGCTGTAGTCTGGTTCTATAAATTCCCCCTAGATTCTGTATCTCAGCTGGTTCTTCGTTCAGTGCTTAGTTGATTGCTATAACTGTATACTGGTGGCTCAGCCTGGGTGCTTATCTTTCTATAGGGGATAAGTAGTTATTGACTAGTGTAGGACTTGAGCGATTGAGTGAGCCAATGAGGATCAATTTATCTTTCACAAAAGGGTGAAAACACCAAGATAGGATCCTGAAAAGAGTAGGTGGAATAAAACTAAGTTAAACTGTTCATACTTTCAACCGCCCAAGATAAGGAGATTGCTACGAGCCCCGTAGGTAAAATGGTGAATTAATACTTCGCTATTGATCCGAGTATTTGTTGAGTACTAGTTGTCATAAAGTTACCTGAACTCTATAGTCCCCATGCTGAGATAATAGAACTAGGAAAGGAACTATAGATGCTATTCCCCATGCTAGCCGTAACCTTTGCCAGAGATATCTCAAGGCCAGTGGAAGTATATAGGAATCCTCTCCTGTCTCGTTGTCCTTCCGCTAGCTAGACCGCTCTACTGTCTCTACCCCTATCCTGTACTTCTCCTTGTGTGTGTCGTATGTATATCACTCCTATCCTTTCCTTTACCCCCGTCTTGCTAGTCGGTACTTTATTTAGTAGTCGCATTCTTGTTAATGGTGAAACACGTGCTATAGGGGTCGGAAATTACAGAAACGTCCGAACGACATGTTCGGCCGGTTATCCCCCTTAGCCGTACAGGCCACCGGGAGCCGTCCACGTCACCGCCAACCGAACGAATGCATCAAATGACAAGTGGACGACCGCCAACTCATCCCGGGCCACGCCAAGTCATCCCGGGCTGTGCAAAGTCATGCCAAGTCATCCCGGGCCGTGCCACATCACTCCAGGCCAGAACATCACGAAGCCACGCAACCAGGAGGGAGCCCAGGGTGGCCCAAGACCAAAGGCGGTGGAGTAGAGGGCAGCCGGGCCCTCGGACCAGTTCGGCCGAAGTGGCCGGTTCGGCCGAACGGCCAAACCGCCACCAGGAGTGCATCTAGGCCCTTGGGAGCCGAGGCGGTGCATCTGACGGTTCGGCCGAACCAGGCAGTTCGGCCGAACCGCCTTTCTTTGCCCGAAGCGGCCGGAGCACCGCCTGTGCTCTCCCTTGGCCCCTACTCCCCCAAACCGACCTTGGACACACCTATAAATGGAGGGGCAGGCTGCACATTCAAGACACACCACTTGAGAGCAAGTCTCCATCCTTCACTTTCAAGATGTAGAGTTAGGCTAGTCCTGTTGGGAGTTAGAGTCAGGGTCGAGCTTCGCTCGGAGTTCCGGAGAGTCGTCTTCTGGAGTTCTGGTAAAGCTCTTCTATCTTTTCCTTTTCTTTATGTATGACTCTGAGTATTCTCAATATATTTCCTCTTGCATTTACTTGAGTTATTTGTTCTGCATTTATTCCGGAGTAAGTGTAGAATGTCTGGCTTTGGTTATAAGCTGCTGTAGTCTGGTTCTATAAATTCCCCCTAGATTCTCTATCTTTGGTTATAAGCTGTTGTAGTCTGGTTCTATAAGTTCTCTCTTAGTCCTTTGTCTTAGCTGGTTCCTCGTTTCTGCTCAATACTTGTGGTGAATTGTCACTGGGGTATTGACAGGATTGCTTGCTCTTTCTAGAAGAGTGAGTAGTTATTGCCTAGCGTAGGTGTGGTACCTAGTCTAGATGGTAACCTTGGTTTGTCCCCGTCGCAACGGAGGTGGTAGCCGTGAGGTGGTGACAGCCCTTTCGGTCTTCGTAGTCCATCACGTTAGTTCCGGTCTGCAGGCACCCCGTAAGAGCACGGAGTTTGTGGCACCCCTTCTCATCCCTTTCTGTGTGTCACGGGCTCCGTCCCCGATGTTGAGATAATAGAACTAGGAAGAGAACCATAGATGCCATTCTTCATGCTAGCCGTAACCCTTGCCAGAGGTATCTCAAGGCCAGTGGAAGTATATAGGAATCCTTTCCTGTCTCGTTGTTCTCCCACTAGCTAGACCGCTCTTCTATCTCTATCTTAAACTTCTCCTTGTGTGTGTCAATTGCATATCACTCCTATTCTATCCTTTACCCCCGCCTTGTTAGCCGGTACTTTAATTAGTAGTTACATCCTTGTCAATAGTCGATACTCTTTATCCAATGCTTCCCTGCGGAAATATAAATACGATACCTAGGAATACTCCCGGGTGAAATGCTACATCGGTATCCGTGCGCTTGCGGATTTATATCTGTATCGTAAGAATACCAATGAACACTACTTGCACCATTACTGGGATTGGCAATCCTAATAGTGGACCGTAAGAAGTGTCAACAAGCATTTCTGGCGCCGTTGCCGGGGAAGCAATTGGCGAAAGATATTGATCATTGACATTGCACCCCTTCTCATCCCTTTCTGTGTGTCACGGGCTCCGTCCCCGATGTTGAGATAATAGAACTAGGAAGAGAACCATAGATGCCTTTCTTCATGCTAGCTGTAATCTTTGCTAGAGTTATCTCAAGGCCTGTGGAAGTATATAGGAATCCTCTCCTGTCTCGTTGTCCTCCCACTAGCTAGACCGCTCTACTGTCTCTATCCCTATCCTGTACTTCTCCTTGTGTGTGTCGTATGCATATCACTCCTATCCTTTCCTTTACCCCCGTCTTGCTAGTCGGTACTTTATTTAGTAGTCGCATTCTTCTTAATAGTCAATACTCTTTATCCAATGCTTCCCTGCGGAAATATAAATACGATACCTAGGAATACTCCCGGGTGAAATGCTACATCGATATCCGTGCGCTTGCGGATTTACATCTGTGTCGTAAGAATATCGGTAAACACTCCTTGCACCATTATCGGGATTAACAATCCTGATAGTGGACTGTAAGAAGTGTCAACAGACACTAAGATGTAGATTTAAGTATGAACGCTTTGTAGGAGAGATTTTTAAAGTTAAAATCTCTGAAAGGTATAGCAATCACATAGTAGAAGTTTGCATTGGCAATAATATGGGTTAGAATAGGAAGGAAAGAAACATATATAAAACATATACAACTCTTTTAGGCCATATTTGAAAACATTATATATTTTATCTTTCAATTCTCTTCTCTACCTTCCAGTCAAAAAAAATTCTCTTCTCTACCTCTGTGGTACAAAAAAGAACTAACATAAGGTGAGAATTGATACCTCCTTGGTCTGCCTCCTGTGAATCGCCTCTTCCTCCCCCATTTTTCTCATCTATTGTTTTTTTTCTCACCACATACTCCCTCCGGTTCGGTAAAGGAACTGGTTTAGGACAGACAACGACACGGTCACCAAATTACAACTTTGACTTTTCTTTTCTATAAAAATATTTCTTGAAAATTTATATTTTTTTTTTTTTTTTTTTTTTTTTTTTTTTTTTTTTTTTTTTTTTTTTTTTTTTTTTTTTTTTTTTTTTTTTTATGCCTCTGAGTATTCTCAATATATTTCCTTCTGCATTTGCTTGAGTTATTTGTTCTGCATTTATTTCGGAGTAAGTGTAGAGTTAGGCTAGTCCTGTTGGGAGTTAGAGTCAGGGTCGAGCTTCGCTCGGGGTTCCGGAGTCGTCTTCTGTGGAGTTCTGGTAAAACAATTGTATCTTTTCCTTTTCTTTACGCAAGACTCTAAGTATTCAATATATTATCTTCCGCATTTACTTGAGTTATTTATTGAGCTTCGCTCGGGGTTCCGGAGTCGTCTTCTGGAGTTCTGGTAAAGCTCTTGTATCTTTTCCTTTTCTTTATGTTCGACTCTGAGTAATCAATATATTTCCTTCTGCATCTACTTGAGTTATTTGTTCTGCATTTATTTCGCGAGTAAATGTAGAATGTCTAGCATGGTTATAAGCTGCTGTAGTCTGGTTCTATAAATTCCCCCTAGATTCTCTATCTCAGCTGGTTCTTCGTTCAGTGCTTAGTTGATTGGTATAACTGTATACTGGTTGCTCAGCCTGGGTGCTTATCTTTCTATAGGGGATAAGTAGTTATTGACTAGTGCAGGAGTGGTTCCTAGACTCGCCAGTAACCTTAGTTTCTACCCATCGAAACGGAGGTGGTAGCCGGGAGGTGGTGACAGCCCTTTCGGTCTTCGTAGCCCATCACGTTAGTTCCGGTCCGTAGGATTCCCCAGTTGGGAAATAGTGGCACCCCTTCTCATCCCTTTCTGTGTGTTCACCGGTTCACTTGTCCCGAAGCTAAGACATTAGAGTTATCCCAGATCTCCTAATGCTGGCTCTGTAGCCGCTGTATCTCTCAGAGATATCTCAAGGCCAGTGGAAGTATATAGGAATCCTCTCCTGTCTCGTTGTTCTCCCACTAGCTAGACCGCTCTTCTATCCCTATCCTGAACTTCTCCTTGTGTGTGTCAACTGAATATCACTCATATCCTATCCTTTACCCCCGCCTTGTTAGCCGGTACTTTAATTAGTAGTTACATCCTTGTCAATAGTCGATACTCTTTATCCAATGCTTCCCAGTGGAAATATAAATAGATGTGATTTGTCTCCTCA
>OAMR01000202.1:1706246-1738865 GCA_900205405.1 Echinochloa crus-galli | reverse complement strand
GCATAACTTTGACTTCTCTTTTCTATAAAAATATTTCTTGAAAATTTATATATGTATACTTTTATAAAAATAATTTTCAAGACCAATCTATTTATATAATTTTCCCATTTCCAAACTCAACAACTTAAATGTTATTTATGATATATATTCCTAATGTTTGACTCAAACCTTGTCCAAAACGTATTGCTTTATCAAACCAGAGGGAGTATTTAGTTGATATAAAACAAGCCATATAGAGACTTCTTAAGAATCATGATATTTTATAATAGATATAAATATATATACTACAAATCAATAGTAATCCATTATGCATAGATATGATACCATAGCTATTGTAGATTTGAAGCAAAAATATTTACATTCATGATGGTTTTTGAAAATCTTGAAATTTTTTTAGTAGATGATATACATAAAAAGGTTTCCATTTTGCTTGGATATGGCATCGTAGCCTTAGTAGATTTGAAGTAGAAATTTTTACTAGAAAATTGTATTTCAATACAGTTGGCTATTGGTACCAAGGCCGACTGGCTAACTTGGAACAGTTGGTGACACCTTAACTGTTGGCAAATCACAATCTCGCCGACTGCCCGTTGGCTATTGTATGTCCCCGTTGGCTTAGATTGCATTTCTGGTAGTGGATGGTTTCCAAATCTAATAACTTTTTTACTATATGTTATAAAACAATAAAAACCCATTGTGCTTGGATCTGGCATCATACTTATCATATATTTAAAATAAATAATTGTACCTAAAAAGTTATGAGTTTTTAGCAAATTTATTTACCCTCGATATGGTTTCCTAAAATCAACTAAAAAACACATAAATATATTGTTGTGCTATGGTCAAAATCTAAGTTCCTTCAAAATCACATGGTAAAATTTAAGTTCAAAATGCATCTCTGTAAAAAGCTCAATATTTTCGGATATGCTAAAGGATGATGCCTGCATATGCCCTTTTTATGATTAGAATTTTCGTGATGTTACATGTTGTAAACAAATAGTAATTGAGGTTTCATAGACTTCAATTTGAAGCTCTACCCGTAACTATAAATGGTGACCTGATTACTTAAATCCATAATTTAAGAAGAGATTGGGCTATATGAATCCATGGTAAATAAATGAAGGTACAAGAACAACTTGTCATATTAAGACCCGCAACGAGATCTACTTATTGTTCAAACTGCCGCCTCTTGCACGCAGACTATGAAACATATGATAGGAACTCAAGGCGATTTACGATTACTGCAAGCATGGAAGAATATGTTACACATCACAGGCAAAAAAAAAATTGAAAGAGAATTACGATGAACTGAGTTACCATGATCCAATTTGCTTCCTTTAATTTGAACCACATGCTTGAATCATGGTGCTTTCATGTTCTTTATTCATTCTTGTTTGGACATTGTTATATAAAATGGTGATTATATATCTGAGTCTGGCTCAAAGCAACGTGTTAAGATCATAACATCATGTTTTTTCATGCTCCTCTTGTTAGGTTGAAAATTTAGTGTATGTGGCAATAGACGGGACATATATAGGCCTAGTTGATTGAAAACACAATAAACAAAGACTAGTGGGTGTAAAGCAACTGTTGGCACAAATTTGGTTCATTTTGCAGGCAGTGCTTATGTCGCCTGCCAACATTAATGCTGCCCACAAAACCCATGGACTGCTTCCATTTTGCGCTTTTCCAAAAGGATTACATGATGAGATCCAAAAAAACCCTAGGGGTGCCTTTTTTTCTTATCATGATTTTCTTGGAGAATGTGGCTATGTAAGGTGAGCTTATTCCATCCCTACCTTCTTTTCCGATTTTCTAACAATGGATTATTGCTTAATTAGGAAAATTTGCTTGCATTGAGGGAGTTAGTATTCTTCTCCATTTTGATGACAATTTAACTCAAATTTTAATCGTACTTCAATGAAGGAGCTTGATGTGATTTTACCGCTAGCTAGCACCATCTTCAATGTAGTGGGTAAGTTTTCTGTTATTTTACAGCTGACTCCCCTACACCCAAAACAGATTGGAAATCGTTTCTACATATATACAAGATTCAACCGAACATTATTGCCAAAATTTGTCAGCCCGTTTTCAATCCTTCCTCAAATGAAGTTTTATTTACAATTGTGAAAACGTTAAGCCTTCGACATATCTACTTCGCAATATCCTTGATGGACCTGCAGAATAAGAAGCTAAAATAAGAAAAACGGCATTAATCCTTGCAAATAGGAAATTAGATCTAAATAAATGAAAATGCAAACCACCTCCATGAAGAGTGTAGCTCCTACATTTTCCCATTAAGTTTCATGTTGATGCATGTTTCTTCAAGTATTCAATTGCCACTGCAGCATGGAATGCAGCTCCTATGGGAAGCACACCCTCGTCCACCACAAAGTAAGGAGAGTGAAGTTTATGGGCTGTTGGCATTGTGCTCTCGTTGCGGATCCCAATGTTGAAGAAGGCGCCCGCCATTCTCTGAGCATAGAACCCAAAATCCTCAGCGCCCATTACTAGGGGAGCAATCTCGACATTCTTTTCACCAAGGAAGCTCTCAGCCACTGCCTTGGCATGACCGTACATCCCTTCGTCATTCATCACGACAGGATATGGTCTCATCTTATCATCCATAAAGTCCACAGAGGCAGTACAGTGATGTACCGCTGAGTGTCCTTCTACAATCTTCCATAGATGAACTTGTCAATTTTATGAGTAGTTGCTAGAAATTATGCAGGTTACTTTCATGAGGAGTTTACCTCTTTGATCCTCTTTTTGAGATATGATAAACCTTCGTTTGACATGCTCCTGAAGGTGCCACCAAAGGTCACAGACTCTGGAATAACATTGAAAGCTTCTCCTCCTTTCAGAAAAGTTACAGATACCACCTGAAAGTTTCAATGGCAAGGAGGACCAGTCATTCAACATCAGTATACAGTAGTTCATACATAAATAAAATTATTAGTTTATTACTATAGGATTGTAAGCTAATCACTTACAGCACCCTGGAGCGGATCGATTTCACGGGCCACAATTTGTTGAAGATTGACTACTGCACTGGATGCAGCTACAATAGGATCAATGGATTGGTGGGGTACTGCAGCATGTCCACCCTTTCCATTCACAGTTGCTATGAATCGACCTGCTGTTGCCGCAAAGGGTCCTGGCCTAGATGAAACGGCACCTAATGGAAGATCTGGGCTCACATGCAAGCCAAATATGGCTGACACATCATCAAGAGAGCCTTCTTGTAAGATGTAATAGGCCCCACCATAACCCTCCTCTGCTGGTTGGAATACAAGCTTTACAGTACCCTAATGAACGAAACAAAAATCACACAAAATATATGAGCCCGGAATCCATACATGATCCAGTTACAATAACCACTATACTTTAGCAGAAGCGAAAAAAAACAAAGACCTCAGTGAGATAAAGTGCCCCATTATTGCAATATGTTCCTAACCATATTGACATTTTCCTAATAGTAAAGAACAATCTGGCGCGCAGATGTGATCTGCAACATGTCAAAATTAACCATACATATCAACAACAAAATTACCTTCAAGTCACCCTTGCGATCCTGAAGTAGCTTAGCAGCTCCTAGGAGCATTGTAGTGTGCACATCGTGTCCACAAGCATGCATTTTCCCATTTTCCTGGCTCTTGTATTCCCAATCTACCAATTCCTGCCAAAGGGTAATGTCATAGTAAGCCAAACAAGCACATTTAAATTAAATTAGTATGTTTTGGGCAAACATTAACTAAAGAATGTAATGGGGACCTTTTGTTGAGCTTACAAGATACATTGAAAATAAAGCACTAGCGCTCGGACTACACACATAATTTATATTCGTGGATCCGATGCAAACTATAGCATTAGTTGAAGCATTTTTTTTGTACTGACGACAAATTTATTTGGTATGAGGTATGTAGTTGGGTTGCTCCCCAGCCAAATACGTTAATTTGTACCCTTAATTTGGATGGTAATACAGTTGCCTTGGCAAGAATCTTGTTCAGATGATGCAATTACTTGTATGTCTCTTGGATTTGTTTCTACATGAGACATAACAAATCCAAATGAACTAACGTACGGCGTATCTTCAGAATGTGTTAGATAGTTCGAGCACAAAAGAAGAGAGAAACTAAATGTAATCCTAAAATTTCAGATGTTTGCAAAAAAAACACTGTTAATTAAATCTTCTATGTTCTATGTATAAAAATGTATAATCATTGCCATCTCTGTGTTAACAGATCTCCAATTGATCCTATTATTATTCCATTAAACTGACTGACGCATGACCTAGCTTGCAATGCAACTCAGTTGATTGAGATTCCAATCAGGCCTACAGTACATTTCAGAGAAAAGTCAGATTCGTCGATGCACAAAAATTCTCCTGAGCGTCACTACTCACTAGTCACTAGAGAGAAGCAAACAGCAAGAAGAAGAGATCAGAACCAAGAAACGCACGGACCTGCAAGGGGAGCGCGTCCATGTCGGCCCGGAGCGCGACGACGGGCCCGCCGCCGCCGCCAGCGATGGTCGCCACGACGCCGGTCTGGGCGACGGGCCACCTGTACGGGACGCCGATCGCGTCGAGCTCGGCGCGCACGAGCTCGCTGGTGCGGTACTCCTGGAAGGCCAGCTCCGGCCGCTGGTGGATGCGCCGCCGCACGCCGCGCAGCCACGCGGCGAACCCCGGCGCGCGCGCGTCTCCGAGGAGCTTCCCCGCGAGAGGTGCCGCCGCCGGCGAGGCGAGGGTGGTTGTGCTGAAGCAGAGCAGTAGGGGTAGTAGCAGGAGGAGGCTGGCGGCCGCGGCGGCCATGGTCAAAGGAGATGATGTGTTGGACGGCTTTGTATCGGATCATATCGGAGTGGTTATATATCATGCCATGGCATGCACGCGGATTGCGGAGTGACGAGTGTTCTGTTAGTTTCTGTGATGATGATGATGAGTAGTGCACAGTCTGCCACCAAACTAGAATCCTAGAATATTGGATCCTTTGCATGCATGTATGCAAGCAGGATCTGTTCGTTATATATGACGTTATGCCCTACTTCCATGCTTTGACTAACTGGCCATTCGATGATTAACCTCGATGTTATGATAACTCAGTCCACTGTTTACCGAGTCTTTATTTAGGCTTGCTGTGTTCAGCGCAAAACCACAAACTGCATATATAGCCATTTTAGTGTATATATTGCCATATTCTCTTCAAGCTACTCTCTTCTTTCTTTGTCTTCTATATAAGCTTAACGATACTCCCTCCGTTTCAAAATAAGGTCGTTTGACTTTTTCAACCATAAGTTTGACTGCTCGTCTTATTCAAAAAAAAATATAAAAATATAGTCAAATTTAAGGTATTTTTAAAGATTTTATATCAATAAAGCAAGCCACCGCAAAAAATATGATAATTTGCACAAAATTTTGAATAAGACGCGTGAGTCAAACTTGTAGTTGAAAAAGTCAAACGACCTACATTTTGGAACAGAGGGAGTGCATACCAAGCTAACACCATGGTGACATCTTCAGCTGCTTACGTCTCCATTGATAAGTGTCTCGACTATTCATCATGCATTCATGCCATGTCTCTGACATCACGTCAAATGCATATACACCACTTTTTAGATTGGGTGTCTCCGATGTCCTCCATCTGATTCTATACATAGGTCTCACAATGATTTGTATGTACTGATACATTGCCACCAATTCCATAGAATTAGAGAGCGAAACTATAAACTTGACCCACAACTCTTTCTCTCTCCCTCACATACATTTACTTATCTTTTATTCACATATAATCAGCCTCACAATGTTTAGGAGTTGGTTCCATATAAGAGAGAAAACTACAGGTCCTCTTTGAACTTAGTCCCAAAACCGAAGAGCTGGCGCTAAAAATCGAGACGTGTACCATAGCAAATGGGGGCCGCCCCTAGAAATACATTTCATCACCCGTCCAGGAAATGGGCATGATTTCTTGGAAATCAATTTCTAGGGGCGGGTGGATTCGTAGCCCGCCCCTAGAAACAGACCCGCGAAAAAATTCTTAATTCTTTTATATGATTTCGGATAAAGATAAATTTTATATCAAAATTGTAGAGCTCGAAGAGATCTAAAACTTTGTAGTTGCTAACTTTTTCATTTGAGATGATTTACTTATCCAAAAAATCATTAAAAGATCTCAAGTTCTGAAATCAAGATTTCTAAATTAGCAATTTTAGCTACAACTATCTTAAAAGGTATTAGATTTTCTTTGTCAAGTTTATATCATTATGCTAATCGTTTTGTAATTCTAATTGCAATATAAATCAACTTTTCATCACACATCATCCCATGATGCTGTCACATATACGTGGACGATACGGCCATTGCAGTCGCTTATTTTTGTCGTTGCCCTTCCAAACTTGAGCCCCAAAGCAAAACTCCCGACTCCGATTTGCGATGGTGTGATGAGTGAGGCGAGTGAGGAGAGCGGAGGGGTGGAGGAGGCGGCCGGACGGAGACGGAGGCTGACGCTGGCGCCGAGGCCGTGGACTCTGAAGGAAGATGGCGGGCGGCGTTCCGAGGTAAGGGCGCCTGTGTTTGCAGATTCCGACGGGGTGATGGAGCTGGCAGAGGAGGACGGCGTCGAGCTGGAAAAGGAATGGCTTACTACATCAAGCGTGGGTTCTTGGTCGGTTACTGAGGAGCCCTGGCACGCCGATGTAGGCTCGCGCTTCAGGGCTCTGGGGTCGGAGGAAAGCTCCAACGACGAGAGTGCGCCGCAGATGACAGCAAGCTCCGGGATAGCTGTGTCGGAAGGCGTTGTATGCACAATGTTTCCATCGGCTAAGTCCGGTGTGGTAAGCAACGGGGCGAACAGCTATGAGGCCGATAAGGTCGCTAATAAGCTTCGGATGGAGCCGACAATGCAGACTAAGTCACTGCAGCGGCGGCCGAGGTCTTCCAAACCATGGAAGGGACCACTTCCGCGGCCGAGGGGAAACACCAAGAGATCACTAGGGGATCTGTGGGTTTCAGATCGGAAGTCGGGGAGTTCTATCTTGACTTCCAGGCTCAGTGAATGGTGCGGGGTGTGGTCGCGGCCGGAGATCAGAGATAGGCCGGCGACGGAGAAGAAGCAACGCCGGCGAGATCCGGTTTCAAATTTTGAAAATATTGTTCCTATAGCGGTGGGGTTGAATGGGCTGTGCTCTTGGGCCGTGATGGGCCAGAGGAGGACTGAAAGGCGGTTTCGTGGGCTGGGCGCGCTAGGGTGTCTCTTCAGCCGAGGAGGGAAACGAATCGATTCACATCCTTCTCCACCGCCCAGGCGCTCGACGCACGCGTGCGCTGAACCGCATCCACCGCCGTCGGGGTCGCCGCCCGCTATTCCGGCGACCAGTGTGCCGGCGGTGAGGGCTCAAATGGCTGCTAGGCAAAGGGAAGAGAGAAACACATGGCAGAGAGGCGGGCGTGAAGCAAGGGGACCGGGGATGGGAAGAGGATCTCAGCCAAGGGCATGGGAGGCGACGGAGCACGGCCATGGTAGTTGGCAGCAAGGAAGGGTGTCTGATCGCAGGTATGGATGGGATGGACAGTATGAGGGCAGGAGGCTAGGAGCTTGGGAAGCAGGCAGAGGAGGATGGATGGGACGTGGTGCCGCATACAGTAGGGCGCCTCTCGCGGGGTCGGCTCATGCTGCCCGGGGGATGAGGGGCTGTTGTCGGACGGACACCAGGGCCGGGTATGACAGGCAGGAGGCCATGGTTGAAGAAAGGGTACGTAGTGCTCAGGGGAAGGAGGAGATGGGGAATGTGCAGAATCAGGGAGACGTAGTGATGAAGGATGTTGCCGATGGTGAGGAACAGGGTGGTGCAGAAGTAGGGACAAGGCTGAAGTGTTCTCGGTGTGCCAAGAGGGGACATGTTGCTGCTGCCTGCAAGAATGACATTTACTGCGTGATCTGTGATAAACACAATGAGCACGTCAACTACAAATGTCCGATTCTGAAGTTGCCAAAGCCCGTGGCGCACGCGGTGGGCTATGCGGTGCATGGGTTGGGGTTTTATCACATTCCTCGGCCTCCACTGCCAAGGGCAAAGAAGGATTCGAGGACGGCGCTGATTTCTGTGGAGGGTGGTCAGATTGCTATAGAGGAGGTAAAGTTCCAGCTTGAGAGGTTGTTTCCTGGAAAGTGGGCTTGGGAGCTTAAGGCTCATGAGGAAAATTCCTTTTTGGCTAAATTTCCGTCAAGAGTGGAATTGCAGAGGGCTGTGGCTTTTGGAGGTGCGGATATTAAGGGTGAAGGGATACCGATCGGTGCAAGGCTCAAGTTTGAATTATGGCAGGAAAAGGAGGTGGGGTATCTGTTACCAAAGGTGTGGGTTAAGATATTTGGGCTACGAAAACAGCTTAATGAGTATCTCGAATTATGGGCTGTTGGGTCTATGCTTGGTTCTACTCAGACTGTGGATATGGAGTCCACCAGAAAGAATGATTTTGGGCGGGTTCAGGTGGCTGTTCTCAACCCAAGTCTGATCCCCGAGCAGCTAGATGTGGTTATTGGGGATCATTATTTCGAGTTGGCATTTGAAGTGGAGAAGAAGGGTTTTGATGAAAATGGAGAGGAAGTGGAATTTAAATGGCCTAAAGAAGTTGAGAGAAGTTGAGAGCGAGGACTGGGAGGAGTCTTCAGAGGGAGGGCAGCATGGTGAAATAGGCAAGGTTGAGAGGACGCCAAAGAAGCAGAAGAGAGGAAGGGATAACTGTGAGGTAGAGGGGGCGGCTGGAGTGGAGCAGTGTGCTGAAAATGGCTTTGTGACATGGAAGGAGCAGGTGCAAGGCATGTCGGGGCAAGAATTTGAGGCCTTTCTAAGAAATAAAGCGTCAGAAATATTGAACAAGGCGACGGATGATGTTTTTGAGGAGGTGGTGGATAAGGTGATGGGGGAAGTGGATGAGGGGCAGCAGGGGGAGAAGCTGTTTGGTGAGGGGGAGCAGCTAGGGAGAGACATGGATGAAGTGAAGGGGGACCAGGTCAAGAGTGCTGCGGCGATTTCTGAGGCTAGTAAGCTGCAGGTCAGGACTAGTCCGAGGCTTCAGCGGTCCAGGGATGAGCACACCTTGGCCAAGGCCGAGGAAAGGGTTGCTAGGAGGAACCTAGAGTTCAATGAAGGTATACCTGTATCCAATCCTTTACTTTCGGTAAATAGAGACTTAGCTTTGAATTGTCTAAAACAAATAGGGCTCAACCTAGGGGATTCCAGTGTAGAAAATGACTTGAATCTTGATAATATTTTGAACCGTGAGGTGGATAATTGCATAGGAGAGTGGGGGTCTGACAGGGTTTGGTCAGAATAGGAGGAAATAGAGAAAAGAGCTATAGAGAGCTTATGTGGGGATTTGATGGAGGATATTTTTGATGAGTCGAGTTTTCCTTTAAATAGCGAAATTGACGATATCAAGCGTAAGGGCAAGTCACACGCTAAGTCGTGTTTGAGAAAGACTTGCAAAGTAAGAAGGGCAAAATTTTCCAAGAAAGGTGTCAAATGAAAGGAATCTTTTGGAATAGCAGAGGTCTTAGGGACTTGGCTAAAACAAGGTTTCTTAGGGAGAGTACCAAGGAGCAGAACCTAGCGTTTATTGCTCTTTTGGAGACAGGCAAGAAAGACTTTTCACAAGATGCACTAAGTAGTTTGTGCGGGGGAAAGAACTTTGTATGGCACTGGACTGCACCGCATGGGAGATCTGGGGGCATCTTGTTGGGGGTGAACTTAGATATGATAGACATAGGTAGTATCGACGATGGGGACTTCTTTGTGAAGTTTAGACAGAGAGACAGGAAAAGTGATTTTAAGTGGGTCCTAGTGGCTGTTTATGGGGCTGCCCAACCCGAGTTTAAGGAGTTGTTCCTTACCGAATTGGTGCAGTCCTGCAGAAAAGAGAAGCTCCCTTTGTGTATTTGGGGGGGGGGACTTTAATATCATTAGGAACAGCAGAGAGAAGAGATATGATAGATTCGATGAGAGGTGGCCTTTTCTCTTCAATGCGGTGATTGACAGTTTGGACCTGCGGGAAATTGAGATGTCAGGTCGTAAGTTTACCTGGGCAAATTCTCGCAAGGTACCCACCTATGAAAAATTAGATAGGGTCTGGTCAGTACGGAGTGGGAACAAAGTTTCCCAATGGCGACTGTAGTCGCGTTGAGTAGGGCAATTTCTGACCATACCCCTCTCTTGTTGAGCGCCAGGGAAAAGCCCAAGAAGGGGAGAATGCCACCGTTTAAATTCGAGCTTGGATGGCTCCTCAAAGAGGGTTTTTTTGAAATGGTTGCATAAGTGTGGAGTAAAGAAAATAAAGGAGTGACACCTATGCAAAGATGGCAAAATAAAATTAGAAGGATGAGACAATTTTTGAGAGGGTGGGCAAAAAATATGTCGGGGGCTTATAAAAAGGAAAAACAGGAACTAATGAGGAGAGTGGAAGAACTGGACAAGAAAGCAGAGACCCAGCTGCTAAGTCAGCAAGAGTGGGATCTTAAGCAAAGTATTAATGACAGGCTCACACAGCTTTTGAGAGAAGAGGAAATAAGGTGGTTCCAAAGGGCAAAAACTACAAAAATTTTACAAGGAGACAATAACACGAGATACTTCCAAATGGTAGCTAACGGAAAAAGGCGGAAAACTAGAATTTCCCGACTTGAACAAGAGGATGGGGTTGTGGAGGGAGAAGAGCAGTTGAACAAATATATCACAGACTATTACAAGGGCCTCTTTGGTAAACCAGAGGGAAATAATTTCTCTCTAAATGAGTGGTTTCAACGAGCCAAGACCTCCAAGATTTTAAAAGGGGATAACAATACGAAGTACTTCCAAATGGTAGCCAATGGGAAAAAGGAGGAAGAATAGAATTCTTCGCCTGGAACAGGAGGACGGAATTGTGGAAGGGGAAGATCAGCTTAAGAGTTATATCACGAAATACTATAAGAGTCTGTTCGGAGGAGCGGATGCTAGCAGCTTATCACTCAATGAATCTTTGGTGGAGGGTATTTCTCAAATCACCAATGAAGAGAGTGAAATGTTGATAGCTGATTTCTCTGAAAAGGAGATCAGAGCGGCTATATTTCAGATAAAGCATAATAAAGCACCGGGACCGGATGGGTTTCCTGCTGAATTTTATCAAGTATTCTGGAGCCTCATAAAGGATGACCTATTGGCCATGTTTCGAGAGTTCCATGCGGGGGATTTACCTCTATTCTGCCTTAACTTTGGAATAATCACTCTACTTCCGAAGGAGCAGGAGGCTAAGAAAATTCAGCAATACAGGCCCATTTGTATGCTCAACGTTAGTTTCAAGATTTTTACGAAAGTGCTAGCTAATAGGCTCACTTCAGTGGCGTGTAGGATTACTAAACCCTCCCAATCTGCCTTCCTACCTGAAAGGTATATCTTGGAAGGGGTGGTTGTCTTACACGAGACTATACACGAGCTTAAAAGAAAGAAGCAAAGTGGCCTTATTCTCAAACTAGATTTTGAGAAGGCATACGATAAGGTTAATTGGAACTTCTTGCAGCAAGTTCTTAGGATGAAGGGTTTCCCAGATATGTGGTGTCGGTGGATACAAAAAGTGGTTACGAAAGGTAGTGTGGGAGTACAAGTAAATGAGGATGTGGGTCCTTTTTTTCAGACAAAGAAAGGGTTGAGACAGGGTGATCCTCTGTCCCCTATTCTTTTCAAACTAGTGGCAGATATGTTGGCCGTGTTGATTGAGAGGTCTAAAGATTTGGGGTTTTTTGATGGATTAGTTCCTCACTTAGTGGAGGGCGGTCTCTCAATCCTACAGTATGCAGATGACACGATTCTTTTCTTGGATGATGATTTGGAAAAGGCCAAGGGCTTGAAAGTGGTACTAAGTGCTTTTGAAAAGTTATCGGGTCTGAAAATCAACTTCCATAAAAGTGAGTTATTCTGCTTTGGGGAAACCGGTGAGAGGAGTAAGGAATATGTGGATTTGTTTGGTTGTAAAGAGGGAGAATTCCCGTTTAGATACTTGGGTATCCCTATGAGTCCTAGAAGACTTTCTAACAAAGATTGGAGAATGGTCAAAGAGAGGTTTCAAAAGAAGTTAAGCAGTTGGAAGGGTAAGTTATTGTCGGCAGGGGGGAGACTGGTTCTGATTAACTCAGTCCTGTCAAGTCTACCTATGTTCATGATGTCCTTCTTCAGAGTACCCAAAGGGGTTTTGGAGAAGTTGGACTACTATAGATCAAGGTTTTATTGGCAATGCGATGAGCATAAGAAGAAGTACAGATTAGCCAAATGGAGCATTCTTCATAAACCTAAGAGTATTGGGGGCTTGGGAATTGTGGATCTGGACATCCAAAACAAATGCCTGTTAAGTAAATGGATTATGAAACTAATCAATGAGGATGGTATGTGGCAACAATTACTCAAGAAGAAATACCTCAAGGGCAGAACGTTATCTCAAGTGGAGAGAAAGAGAGGGGACTCTCATTTCTGGTCCGGAATAATGGAGGTGAAAAAGCTTGTTTTGGAAAGAGGTAGGTTTAAGGTGCAAGATGGAACCCAAACTAGATTTTGGGAAGATCTTTGGCTAGGGAAAGAACCTCTAATGGATAAATATCCTACCTTGTATAATGTGGTAAGAAAGAAAAATATGACGATCACCCAAGTACTTAGTACTACCCCGCTAAACGTATCGTTTAGACGTGCTTTGGTGGGGGACAATTGGGATAGATGGTTGTGTATTGTGAGGAGTATCTTGTCGGTGACTCTTAGTGATCACAATGATTCTTTTGTTTGGACAGCCAATAAAGTGTTCTCTGTAAAGAATTTGTATAATGAATTAGTGGTGAAATCAGGTGCACCAGTTAATTGTAGGATGTGGAAGGCTATGATTCCATTGAAAATTAAGATATTTCTTTGGTATCTTAAAAATGGGGTAGTGTTAACCAAAGATAATTTACTAAAAAGAAAGTGGAAAGGATGTGCTAATTGTTGCTTTTGTATGGAGCATGAAACAGTTCAGCACTTATTCTTTGATTGCCCCATGGCCAAATTGATGTGGAGTTCTGTGTGTTTCACGTTTGGTGTGTCAAAGCCGGTGAGCAGAGAGCATCTTTTTGGGTCTTGGCTTGGGAGTTTTCCGAACAAGCAAAGGAACTTGGTGTTGATTGGGATGGCGGCATTATGCTGGGCTTTATGGATCAGTAGAAATGATCTGGTGTTTCAAAAGTCACAATATAAGTCTATTTTGCAGGTGATTTTTAGAGGAACGTTTTGGACCAGGAGCTGGTCGATTCTATCAAAAGAAGAAGATCGAAACATTCTGAAAGGCGGGTGTCGGGCATTGGAAGCAGCAGCTTTGGAGTTTTATCACAAGACCGGATGGAATGTGATGAAGCGCATTGAGGTGTAGGTTGCTGTTTCTGGTTGTGCTTAAGACTATTCGGTTGTAGGGAGTGACTTTGATGTTGCAGTGTCTGGTGTTAGCAGCCTGTGTGCTGTTGCTTGTAATCGGTCCTGCGTTTGTCTTTAGTTTCTGCAGTCTAGGTACTGCTTCGTTCTGAACTTTTGGCTGCAGACAGTTCTTGTAATTGTTGAGGCCGGAAGTGTGTTCCTTTATCTAAAAAAACGTCATCCCATGATGACATGTCTATTCGTTGTTTTGCATCATGTAGGTGTAGGTACCTCACCTCATTAGAAGGTTCTCAAGATAATAGCTGTCTTTTGTTATATCAATACACACCCACTAACTACTTTTTTAAACCATATACTATGTATGGATCTTTCTTGGCACAGTGACCGTACATAATAGTACTCAACGTACAGGGACCCAAACAAACCACGTACTTTTGCCTACGGAGGAACTTAGCCGATTGGCGCCATTGCTTTTGGATACCTGCCTTCAATTTAGATTTCCAACTACTGGCCATAAAAAAATGTTAAAGCTTTGCATTGCTCACATTAAAATGGACACATTCTGTACATTATTTGAGGTAACTTGTATTACGTGCCGACCGCGCGCTGGGTCAAACTCAAACAGGAAATTAAAGCAACCCAGCGAACAAATCATTTCCATGCACGTCACAATTCAGTTGCTGTGGAGAATACATTCCCACTGCCCGTTGGTGGCCTAGACATGACTCAACAACTAAACAAATACTCCCTCGGTGTCGAAATATTTATCGCCGTTGACTTTTTTCTACAACTTTAACCATTCGTCTCATTCAAAAAATTATCGCAAATATGCAAAAGGGTAAGTCAAGCTTAAAATATCTACAATAGTAAAGCATGTGACAAACAAAATGGATGTTACTTGCATAATATTTCGAATAAGACGAATGGTCAAAGTTGTAGAAAAAAGTCAACTGCGACAAATATTTTGATACGGAGGGAATATCCCACACGCACATAGCAACATGAAAGCACAACCCACCGAACAAACCATTTCCAAGCGCGTTATTACAAGTTGATGTGGAGAATACATTGTTCCCACTGCACTTCGGTGGCCTAAGCGAGGCATAGACTCAGTAAAGTGAATAAATATCTCGCACAGCACATAGCACAACCACATGTGTAGGACCTCCAGACCACAGATCATAGTCTCTGCACCAGGGGTCGTCTGCCCTTCTTGGTTCAGTTTCTCTTCTAAGTCAAAATTATTCCACTCTTAGAGCAGATCTCCTTCCAACTCTCCAATAATCTCCATCCACTCTCACACTCATTGGTGAACATGGCTTCTGCTGCCGCATTCGTGTATGCCGGGAAATCCGTGGCAACTCCTGCCATCTCCTTCTTGGTGAACAAAGCCTTCAGCTACCTGAATGAGTACAGGAGAGCTGATGGCACCGACGAGATGAAGAGCAGAATACTTCTTGCCTTGCCAAGAGTTCAAGCTGTGTTCGACGTCGTCAACCCAGAACGCATCAAGGAGGAAAGCAGCGCGCTAGATGCGTGGCTGTGGCAACTCAGGGATGCCGTCGAAGAGGCCGAGGATGCGCTCGATGAGATGGAGTATTACGAGCTGAAGGAAAAGGCCAAGGATCGAAAGGTTAGTGACTGGGGCTCCTCTTTTACAAAGATGAGGCATAAAGCTATCAAGTTTGTTAAGCGTTCTAGTGTTGTGAGCAAGGCTACCAAAGGTCTGACTTACTCTGGAGCCATCAAGAGGCTGAGGAAAGCTGTGGAGGGTTTAGAACATGCTGCTACAGGAGTTGGGCATTTTCTCACGCTTGCTAACAACCTCAAGGGTCATTTTAGACAGCAGGAAGAGAGTTCTCTGAATAAGGATCGAGAAACATCTTCCATGCTAACTGCCAATAAAGTAGTTGGCCGACAGGATGAGATGGAGTTATTAGTTGATTGGTTGACAAAGACATCAGAGGAAGATATTGAAATCGCGGTGCGCAGCAACCATGTCTCTGTTGTTTCAATCATTGGCCATGGCGGCATGGGGAAAACCACCTTGGCACAACTCATATGCCAGCATGATACTATCACCGACCATTTTAACAAGGTGATATGGTCATGTGTATCGACTGGCTTCGATGCAAAGACCATCACAAGCAAGATACTAGAATCTGCTACATCGGTAACACCTGATGCCAGTACTTTGGATGCGTTGCAGAAAACACTGGAAGAGAATCTGAAATCTGTAAAGTTCTTACTGATCTTGGACGATGTCTGGGAGGACAAGAAAAGTGACCAATGGGAGAAGTTGTTTGCTCCACTGAGGAAAGGGAAGTCAGGAAGCAAGATCTTGCTGACTACACGTATGCAATCAGTGGCAGATTTGGCAACCGCTGCAATGGGATGCAAAAAGGAATACCTACCACTGGAAGGTCTCAAGGAAGATAAAACTGTTGAGCTTTTCAATTGGCATGCCTTTCCCAGAGATACCTCTCAAGATTACACAAACTTGAAACAAATTGGTAAACAAATTGCAAAGACTGTCAAAGGATATCCCTTGGTGACAAAGGTTGTTGGTTCACATCTACAGGGAAATTTGAGTTTCGAGTTCTGGAACAATTTTTTGCATCAGAGTTTGGAACATTTTGAAGGAAGTGATGATGATATCATGAACGTTCTCAAGTTAAGCTACTATCACATTCCAACAGAGCTGCAAACTTGCTTTCGATATTGCAGCATATTCCCAAAGCATTACAAGTTTAAGAAGGATCAGTTGGTGGAGATGTGGATGTGCTCCGGACTTGTATCACAGGATTCAGTTGGATCGCAAAATCCACTGGAGATTAGCAAACAATACCTAGTTCAACTAACTAGAAAATCATTCTTTGATCTCATCAAACATGGTTATGGAGCTTATACTCACGTAAAAGAAGAATCTGAATACTATATCATGCATGACTTAATGTATGATTTGGCAAAGCATGTTTCTTTGGGTGAATGCGCACGGATAGTTGATGTTGCAAGTCTTGAGAGTGTGGTAAGCACAGTTCGACACATATTTATTGAGGGTATTAACAGTTTCCCAGTTGAAAGCATCAAGAAAATGTCCTGCTTGGAAAATCTGCGCACTGTTATCATAAGAAATCAAAACAGATTAGACATTAACAATGATATTTCAAATGCAGTGGAGGAACTTGTATTGGGCTCACAACTCTTGCGTTTATTTCAAACTGAACTGGAGCACACATCCCAATTTCTAGGCAAACTTGAAAAGTTAAAGCACCTTCGTTTTGTCCAGTTGCAACAAATATCACCAGAGAGCATATGTGGGATTGTCAAACTATATCACTTAACAACACTTAATTGCAGACGTGTGAAGATAGAATTGAAACAACTGAGAGATGTTGGGAACCTTGACCGTTTGCGATATGTCACATATGGATCGAATGGATTTGGTAGGTTTCCAGTTGGCAGGCTTAATTCTCTTCTAGTCTTAAAAGATTACTACGTTCAAGGAGGAAAATATTACAAAATAAGTGCTCTCAGGGATTTGAGAAACATCCGCACACTTGGTGTACAGGGCCTTGAGAATGTCAACAACCATGAAGAAGCTAAGGAAGCCAAATTGAAGGAAAAACAATACCTGGAATCATTATCTCTAAAATGGTCAGAAGATAATGGTGCCCCAAGTATGACTGATGAATTAATTCTTGACAACCTTGAACCACATGGCAATCTTAAGGAACTATATATTTCAGGTTTCAAAGGCACTAGAATGCCGCACTGGATTGCAAAACCCTCTGTTAAAAACCTCGTGAAGCTTGAGATCAGAAGATGTGGAAATTGTGAACAACTCCCAGTCCTTGATCTAGTAGCACTCAAGCATTTGATGTTACAGGATCTTCCTGTGCTGAAAAGGATTGGCCAGTCTTTGAATGTCTCAGAAGTTGAATGTGTTGAGTTGTTCCTGCCACCAAGTCTTAAAACGCTTGTGGTAACACGTTGCCCAGAACTTGGGGAATTGCCTACTCTGCCTCCTTGCTTGGTGTCACTGAAATTAGAAGTGGTCGGTTTGATCAAACTTCCAAGGATAGGAAAGTGGCATACAAGGGAAACTGAAACCATATCCCAACAACTGGACATCAGAGTTGAGAACTGCCAAAGTTTGATCTCACTTGAGGGGAGCCTTTTTGAGCAAAAACCATACATGGGTGTTGTACGAGCCATATACATAGTTAATTGTGTACATCTGGAGTCTGCACCATTACCATTTGAAGCAATGAATGGACTCCAAGAAGTTACCATAGATGACTGTCCAAAGCTGAGGACACCAAGTGGTGCTGAGTATAAGCTACCTCCATCACTTCAGTGTCTAACAATGCAACGGTGTGGTGATGTGGAACTTCCACTGCTTGGGTCACTGCAACGGCTCACCAATCTATCTTATTTGTGGCTCCAGAACTGCTCGGCCGTGGAATCCCTTCCTTCTGCACACGTGTTCAAGAGTCTCAAGTCATTGCGATACATGAAGATGACTGGATGCAGTAATCTGTCAAGCCTAGGTGGGCTAGGGTCCCTTCCATTTCTTGACTGGTTAGAAATCGCTGACTGCTGTAAACTCACAAAGGCTGCACTATCCCTGAATTGGGATGTATCTGGTGGCGATGAAAAAGAGCATCTGGAGGTGCCTGAAGAAAGCTCCCAGCAGATCAATTGCCTTGCCATCGATCTCTTGTCCTTGCTGCTTGTTGAGCCGCTCAAGAGTCTATGCCTAACAAGAAATCTAATCATTCGGGATGGGTCAGGGATAGTGAGCTTACCTGAGCGATGGCTGCTACAGAATTGCACATCTCTGAAATCTCTACGAATATACAAAGCCAAGACCTTGGAATCGCTTCCACCGAGCATACGAGACCTCTCTCTGGAGAATTTGATTCTATATGATGCTTGGAAACTCCGATCACTTCCAGATCTACCCGTCTCCTTGAAGAAGATTGACATCATGGGATTCCCCTTAGAGATGGAGGCAAAGTTCAGAATACGTGGAAGCGCTGAATGGAACAAAATTGCCCATGTCCCTCTAGTAAAAATAGGTATATAAACCCTTTCATATTGTTGGTGTCTTCCATCCTATGAAGAACTTTATTTCTTCATGTCTCTCATTCCATAATTAATGTTACCACTGCTCTTCTGTCACTCTTGTTTTCCAACAAACTTTCTTATTTCCCTGCATCACCTCTATTCTCAAATATCCCTGTTGAATTCAAATCAGTACTCTTTGCTTTAATACAATTTTTCTGTCGTGTGCTGAATAATTTCTAGTTTTGGTATTACACCTGACAAAATGCAGAAGATCGTTGTTTTAACTACACATATAAATCTTGCTTATAATCCGTTTCAATCTAGTATTTGCAAGGACTGTATTGAAGGAAAGCAAGGCAACCTTCTAGAATATTCTACATCATAGGAGAAGAAGATATTTACCATGAAAAAGTCTAGATTTAGTAATTAAATAAATTAGCAAGTGTTGTAATATCTAGGAAGCTTCTAGAAAGGGGACACATGTCTCAACCTCATGGTCCCCCTTGGCCTATAAATAGAGCCCCCCTCCCTTGCCATGGCATTCAACCATGAGCATGGTAGGAGTAAAGGGTGAGTGCTAGGCTAGCCACTAAAGAGAGGGTGTTGTACACTCTTGTGTAATATTGCAATAAAGTTATGTTCTTGCAAGTGTCCCTCTCCCGGTTAGGCCATATAGTTTCTAAGTACTTAGTGCATAAGTTGTGATCCATCGAAGGTTGGCTCTGTCACCCGGGATCACAAGGGTCTGGACTTCATCGTAGGTTGGCTCTGCCACCCGGAAGTCAGCTTCATCTGTTGGTAGGCACTGCCACCCGGAAGTGAGAAGGCGGCTCTGCCGTCGAAAGGACACATATCACTAAGCAACTAGAAATTAAAAAGGGCTGACCGACTCTAGAGTGAGTTGGTGTCCTAGGTGTAGGTCCTCAGCTTATTAGGTATTAGGCCCATATCAAATTCCAACAGACTACTATTTTGTTTTGAAGATACTATTGAAGTTATACATCCTACCAGCTGTGATGAGACTGATATGCCTGTTGCACGCATGTTCTCTTTCCCAGCCTTTACAAGCTCGTCATTGGTTACTGAAAGCAAACCTGTAGTAGGATATACATTCTTTATCATGGGCAAGAAATGCAGCAAGAACACTTTCGAGAGACTAAGGTAATCAACAATCTTTAAAGACAGATAAGCAAATATTCCTCTCTTTTTTTTTGCTATTTTCTTGCTCCTGATTATTTACTACCATGGGAATACAAATTATGTGTTTCTCTGAATATCTCACAAGTTATGTTCAGTTTTCACTTCTCCTAGCTTCCACTGTATGATAGTACCGATTTTTCACATAGTAATATGCAAATGATTGCCTAACAAATTATCCTACCTTTCAGAAGCATTAATCTATCTTTCTGATGCTAACAAATGCTATGTTTTTCAACCTATTTACATATTGTCTTATTACTTCAGTAGTATTTCATAGCTATTAGCTAGTGTCGTCTTGTGTATGACGTACATCATACTCAGATCTTAGTTTCCTCCTTTCTGTATATATTTTGTTTTATTACTGAACTCTAGCAAACTCATGTCATATCGGAAATATTTGATAATTAGCTTCCATATATTTGATGATAAAAAAATAATGGCCGCTTCTATTATCAGGGCTGAGGACGAGAATACGCTTATTTCCTGGGCAAACCAACAAGAATAAGATAATACCAAGGACATTGGTTTAGCATTGAATAGATGGAGGAACCTCCGTTGTCTGGGAAGTGCATCTTAGCCTACTGTTGCTGAAGAAAATGTTGAGGAAACAGCTTCTGCACCATATAATGTCTTGCATTGGCTTCTACATCAAGGGGCAAATACTGCAATTTAAGTTCAGTGGGCAAGTATACCCAAGCCCCCATTCCATCACAAGAACATTTTGTCATGTAGTCAAACATGAGCTTACCTTTTATCATCGCCCTATCCCTTTTCATGAAACCACCAATCAGCAAAAGGGGGGATGCCCGACCAAGAGTGGCCAATGGTATTTCTTCTTAATGAAATACGTGCTAAGGCACGGTCGCGAAAAAAGAGTGGCCAACGGTATATGCTCAGCTATTCCCTTTACCAATGGTACAAGTCAATACCCGGTGGTTAAAAAACCGTTGGTCTATGATTCTAGTAGTTCATATTTTATAGTATATGTCCATGAAATTGCACAACTTTGTCTCCTGGGAGGAGATTATATCAATTCCAGCTGACTGTAACAACACAATTGCTAGGTGTGTTGGGAGAGCAGATTGCCATCAGAAAGTCCAGAACTGATAGATTGTCATCACAAACTATGCTTTTTTTTCCCTACTATAAGACATAGTAATCAAACATTAAATAACATAAAACAACACAGGAGGTTGATCCCGGTAATAATAATGTGTCATTTATTTATACCAAACATGAATAATATGTATTGCTAGTTGCCTATTATATGATCTTCTAGAAGGACAACCGTAGACATAATTAATCTCCACTATTTTAGAGTAACTTCGCATGGTCCAAGGCTCTCTTCCCATCCAATTTGTTTGACAGATAAAGTTTTGCATACTCTTCTACTTCCATTGTCTTGTAAAGGATCTTCCCTTCTGGAATGCTCGTAACTGGTGAAATTACTCCACCATATGATGGGATGTGAAATGCAGATACTGTTATCCGTTCCTGATTGGTATTTATTGTAACCCTGTGCTCGATACTCTTGTACTTTCCATTGGACATGATCTAGAAACATACAAAAAAAAATAAAAGCAGACAAATGGGACATCAAGTTGGTTCTAAACTTCTGATATCTTAAATCATACTCTAAAAAAGGCCATTCACACATAAACAGGTAGGTAAACAGAGCATACTGACTTGAATAGCGATACCGGATATGCGTAAAGGGAAAATTCCTTCCTTATATTAAGAGATGGAAACTTTCCTTCTCGTGTACTATGATATAATCTCATTCATGTTGATTGGGGATTTGTCTATCATACTTTCTCACGGAAGCATTATTAGGCTAGTACACATCACTTTAAGAAGAGCCTTCTTACAGTCAGTGGCGAAGCCAGGATCAAAGTCTACCTATGGCGAGCCTACTACTACCAATTCATATAAAAGCATGTGTTGGGCTTGCTCTTAGGCAAAGACAATTTGGCCAGATTCGTTTCCACGGCCTGCTCTCCGTTCGCCGCCATCAGTAGCCTCGTCGTCTTGCGTCGAGTCAAGGGAGGTGGCGACTAGACCTTCGTCGGTTTGTCTTCTGTTGCCAAGGAATCAATCCACTCACCCACATGCCCCTTTAGTTTATGTAGTGGGCCAACCAGTAGCATGCTGTGTATCACTACTCCAGATATACACATCACAAACGGTTCCCAAAGGCCATCACAAACGGTTATGTTCCGTTTGTGATGCTCGGGGCATCACAAACGGTTGGTAGTCCCAACCATTTGTGATTTCGTACGTCCGAAATAAACCCCAAAAAATACGAAAATATTAGGAAAAAAATTTATTTTCATTTGGGGAGACCACCAGCATAAATCGCGCGCTCCGCGGCCGGCCAGGTTCGAACTCGCAACCTCTCCCTCGCGCGTAGCCTCCTCTACCACTGCACCTATCCGTCACCTATGCCTAGATATGGTTTCGGTTCCTATCATATTATACCAGACCGAGTTTAAATTACTTGTTTGAGGCCCTAAACGACTTCAAATCAAAATCTGTTGAACTACAAAGTTTCCTAACTTTTCGAAACCTACAACTTTCATGTTGACAGTTTTTTCATCCGAGGTCGTTTGTAAAAACTCAAATTTGAGAATATTCAAACTTAGATCTAGCAACTATATGACTTCAAATGACAAAGTTGTCAACTACAAAGTTTCATGACTTGTCGAGATCTACAACTTTCATGTTGACCGTTTTTTCATCCGAGGTCGTTTGGAAAAACTCAAATTTCAAATTTTGAATACAAACTTACTTTTCGTTAGTAAAACAATTTCAAATTAAAAAGTTGTCAACTACAAAGTTTCATGACTTCTGAAGATCTACAACTTTCATGTTGACCGTTTTTCCATACGATGTAGTGAGAGTAACATTGTTCACAAATCTTATAGGTCTCTCTTATAGTTTTAGAAACTATAACTCTATGAGAGAGATGGATTTTATGAACAATATTCATATGAATTTGTCAAATGAAGAAATGACCAAAGTGAAAGTTGTGCATCTTGAGAAGCCATACAACTTTGTAGTTCAACACTTTTTGATTTGAAGTCATTTACTATTTCAAAATAAGGTTTGAATGTACCATACACATCACAAAGGGTTCGTGTTACGAACCGTTTGTGATGGGGGTTCGGAACACGAACCGTTTGTGATGTGCCCATCACAAACGGTTCGTGTTCCGAACCGTTTGTGATGGCCTCACATCACAAACGGTTTTTGAAGAACCGTTTGTGATGGCCCCCATCACAAACAATGATGAGGGTATCACAAACGGTTTTTCAAAACCGTTTATGATGGTGCCGTTTGTGATGATGGTTTCTCTAGTAGTATATTGTGATGGCCCAAACTCCCAAAGTTTAATGGTCCAACGTCTCAAACTCCCAAAGGCTATAGGCAGTTTTCTTCATTCTCTAGAAGACCAGAACTAAAGAACTCCATACGTGCTCCATCCATGGTGGATCAGCAAACAACATACATGGGGGATGGGGGTTCACCGGTGGAAGGTATGGTGGCTGCCATGGCTCGCCATACTGGTGGCTCTGCCACTACTTATAGTCTTTAAGGAGGTACTACTAATTACTCACTCTTCCCCTACATATAAGAACTTTTGAACTTTTAGGAAAAATTAAAAATGAAAATAAAGTCTTTCATATGCCCCTCCTTAAAGTAGCGCAATTAATAACTGGTCCTCCTCTTCATTGGATACCCAAAATTTCTTATATTTAGGGATGGAAAAGGTCTATGTAACCCCTGAACTATTAGCATTGGTCTACTTCACCCCCTAACCTACGAAACTGGGTATTTTACCCCCTGAATTATCCAAAGCCCCCCAAAGTATTCAATATTGTCTAAAGCATCCCGAAACGGGGTTTTATGTCGTTTTGCTGATGTGGAGCATCACATGGAAGATGATGTTATATTGACACATCCATCTCTCCCACATACACACATAGAAACATGTTTAAGACGTGCTTCTATGCGTGTATGGATTAGTAGGGCGTGTTTCTATGAGGGTATGGATTAGTAGGGCGTGTTTCTGTGTGTGTAGGTGAGAGAGATGGATGGGTCAATATCACACCATCTTCCATGTGATGCTCAATATCAGCAAAACAGCATAAAAACCATTGTCGGAATGATTTAGACAATATTGAATACTTTAGGGGGCTAAATATCTAGGCATATAGTTGAGGGGGTGATGTTGACAAACCTCAGTACTTTAGGGGTGAAATAGACTTTTAAACTTGTTGGCACGCGTCCACGTGTAATGCCATGTAGGCAAAACCGCTTCTAAAACCGCCTCATGGGGTTATTTGCAAGGTTTTGGATAGTTCAAGGGGTAGTATACCCGGTTTCGTAGGTTAGGGGTGAAGTATACCAACGCTAATAGTTCAGGGGGTTATATAGACTTTTTCCATTAAGGATAGAAAGAGTATAACTTGTGAGGTCCAAATTGGCACCATGTACCAAAATTGTGAAAAATTGGCGCCGTACCTTTTGAGGGAAACAAAAATCATGATAGATATTGTTTTTGAAGAATAGATATGTGTTGGCCACGCATTTTTCATAGTGTCATGCTTGAAAACATCTATAATGAACATATTTTGCAAGAGAGATTTCTTACCTCAAGAAAGTCACCCACATTCACTAACAATGCCTTAGGGTTTGATTTCACTGGGATCCATGCATTGTGCCTTTTAATTTGAAGGCCCTCAACTGAATTAACTTCTAGAAGGAGAGTAAAAAAAGTTCCATCAGAGTGTGGTGAGAATCCCAAAACCTTTTCAGCCATGGTCTTGCAAGGCGGGTAATAATTCATCCTCAAAAATTGAGATACATATTTGTCTTCCATTAGTTTGGGATCAATATGTAGTGTTTTTGCTATCAAGGTTACAATAGAGTGAGAAACTTTCATCAATTCAGAAGAGTAGTCTTCAATAGGTTTCCTGATAACACAAAAAAAAATTATTATTGCTAGAAGTATTGGTACAAGTTGAAGTGTATGGCAGTTTTAATTATAGCTGTTATTTTCGTGTTAATATTATGTTGTTAAAATATATCCTTTGGACCATAATTGCTCGCTTGTTTAATCAGCTAATTGAGTAGGCAACAGGTATTTCTCAAGAAAAAAAATCTAATTAAAATATTTTCATTAATCAACTTGGCAGGTGAGTGTACTTAGGTACATCATCTCTCTAGTTGCTCATCTGAGAGCAGCAATTTGGTAGGTGGGTGCATACAGGTGACCGGGAAGATACTTGTAGTAAAAAAACATACACAAGGTGCTGTTTGTCCTAAGTTGGGTTTAAGCCAGTGTCTTGTGGAAAAGCTCTCTCTCACTCATCTTGCATCTTAGTACTTTAGTCGGTTGTTGTCATGTTTTTTTTCTTTCCCAATTCCCCATTTGCTACCGAGCCACCAAGTCCCTAGTCCCAAAATCGCAGTATCAGGATTACATGCTTTATCACCCTGCACACATCGCCACTTTGAGGATGGAGTGCAACTAGAGGCAAAGGTAGGTGTAAATTGACCCTAGTGCACTGCTTATTAGAGAACATAAAGATTGTATAGAAATACATGGTGGATTTGGGTCTACTTAGTGGCTTTTGTTTAGTTACCCTGGTGTGATGACACAATGAGACCTTCCCGGAGTAGAGAATTTTGATGACTGGTCCCTCAACAAGATCAGCTGGCTCTCCGCGTGCAGGTATGGTCAGCAGTGGGGGTTGGGATTAGTAGCACTCTAGGGTCCAGTTCAGTTGAGTTGAGGAATGTTTGGTTTGAAGTTTTGTTCAAATTTTTTAGGCACAGAATGTTGTCCAAATATTTTTAAAATGCAAAAAGGTTGACTTTTTATCCATAGATGGATCGACGGTGGGAGAAAAATGTCGACTTTCTTATCCATAGATTGGATGGATAATGGGGGAGCAAGGTTGACTTTTTTATGAGTAGATCAAATGGACGACGGGAGATCGAAGATGTGTAGAGCTCATTGAATTCAGTTTATTAGAGTCTATGATCCGGTGCCAGCCTGTTGGTTTCTATCCCTGATGTCATCTGGAGTTTCAGGTGACCCAACTACACCTGCAATGAGCAATTAGAGAGATATTTAGTACACCAGTGCACCCATTTACCAAGTTTGTGCATATTATGCATAAGTTTGTGAATGGTTGCAAAGCAAAGTTTATGCATGAATTTGCAATGCTTCTGCATCATGCAAAAAAGAGCTTTTCCACTTATGAGCGAATGGCTAGATCTCTTCTTGTAGTTCGCCTTTTTTGTTTTCTTCGTGTTTTTTTAGTAGGTTTGCTATTGAACTGTCCTTATTATTTTTAATATATAACCAGTAGGGGTAAGCCCCTCCTGTTCTTTCAAAAAAAATATGGATTCAGTAGTTTTGTAACTTAGAGGGTCTGAAGCAGGTCTGCAGGCCTCATTAGAAGAATTCACATGATGCTTCATTACCCAACAAACTACACCATGATATCAACTGATAACTTGCATGTATTTGCTTTGTGCATTGCTGCAGTTCTACAAATGCTAACCTGAAAGTTTGGGGTTGAGAAGGCCAGTATCTCATATCTCGGGCCTGAGCCGGCTGGGTTAAGATGCCAAACATGTCAGCCCAATCAAGTGTTTGACTCTCTGACACAACAAATGATTGGCCATAACCTTGCATGTCTCCTGGAATCTGTGCATATGCATTCTTCACCTCAAGGGGAAGTTGAAAGAATTTCTGAATGCCACTTCTTACATTTGTGATTATCTCCTCTGGTATTCCGTGATTCACAAGCTGTAAATTCCAAAAGATTGATTGTCAGGCTTAAAAAACCATATATGTGTTCAATTGAGCTGCTTTGATGATTTTGTTGGTCAAATTTACTAAAATGGTAAAATTGTAACGGCTTTGAGTAATGAAACGGTAAATCATGTTGTTCATGTTATCCAAAGCAAAACAGATTCTTGCAAAAGATGGCATGTCATCAACAGGTCATTTAATTAGTTCACTATATCAATTGTGTTGGTCCTGCCAAGTCAGTATATATAAGTTGCTAGAACTATAACATTTTATTAATTTAGATTAATTTAGGATGCTATTAATAAGTAGAAGTTGTTGGATATTTGGAATATATATGACCATATCATGGTTGTCTTAAGCACAATTCGTCCTTGATGCAAATCATTTGGCCACTATTTTTCCCAGTCAAGTCATACAAATTAACACTGATTCACCTTGTTTAAAAACAAGTACCTGAAAGAAACCCCAATCCTCGCAAGCAAACTTGAAGCGAGCTGTCTCCTGTTCCTCAAATTGAGGATCGAAGAGCCTGCTGAGGTCGATCACAGGGACCTCACTAGATTGCTCGACGAGGACATCACCATTTTGAATGTCCAGCCGGATGTATCTTTCAAGAGTCTCGGCTGTGAGCTCTTCACCACATTCGGCGAGATCTTGCACATTCCTGACAGGGAGCGATGAAGCCACACGTGACCATTTGCTCTCGCTGCTGCTCGGAGCCTCCATCTCCATCAGAGAAGTTCAAAACTCACAACTGAATATTCACACAGCTCGAATCAATTACTTAGCTTTGCATGTATGTGTTCACGCTTCACAGGGTCTTTGATAGACACTTTATAAGTTTATATAAGGTTGCAATAGCACAATTGTTGATTCTGACTCCTGCATAACAATAAGATAATTTTAATGTATCTACAATTTGCTAAGATAAATTTGTTGGTTCCAATGTAACACCAACAAAGAAGTACAAGAAAGACAGGACGAGAGATCCAAAATAATAAGGAAATTTGTTGGTTTCCATGCAACAGCAAGGAAGCGTTAAACTCCCATGTTACTAGAATCTTGCAAGGTTTCTTGTTCTGCTCGTCTAGCAGATCCTTAGGTTGATTGTTTTGGACATATGCTAGAAGCTTGCCTAGGTTGTCGTCTGATTAACAAATTAACCAGAGTTAGAAAAAAGAATCACTTAGGACCGAAGTAGCTAGGTGATGACGCTCCGCCCAGATTCCATTGACAAGCTTTGTTTCAATCCGATTGAATTTTCAGTTGCTGCAAGTAATAAGCTACTCCCTCCGTTTTAAACTATAGTTCGTTTAACTTT
The DNA here is from genome assembly GCA_900205405.1 of Echinochloa crus-galli. Lineage (NCBI taxonomy): Eukaryota > Viridiplantae > Streptophyta > Magnoliopsida > Poales > Poaceae > Echinochloa > Echinochloa crus-galli. The sequence continues at coordinate 1,711,029 of OAMR01000202.1, read as the reverse complement.
TTTCACCACAAATTTGACCGCTCGTCTTATTCAAAATTTTGTGCAAATTATCATAACTTTTGTGGTGGCTTGCTTTATTGATATAAAATCTTCAAAAATACCTTAATTTTGACTATATTTCTATAAAATATTTAAATAAGACGAGGGGCTAAATTTGTGGTAAAAAAGTCAAACAACCTACATTTTAAAATGGAGGGAGTATATCACAAATAGCTGTCAGCTAGTAAGACAAACACACAGAACTCGGGAGTTCACTCTGCAAGGAATTTATCAAATACGGTTATGGATTACAAAGTATACCGACTAAATTGCTGCAAATAAATGCCTTGCAGCTGTGGTTCGAGTAGTAGTCAGTAGTAGAAGATATAAATCTTAGAAATACTATGGAGGGAGTTTTGGATTGTTAGGTGGTCTGGGGGGTCCTATATAGGGGGGCGCCAATCTAGCTTCCGTTCATTTTTAAACTAGTTGGCTTAGAAGCCCATTAAAGCCCACCAAACCGCGCATGGGAGAACGGACGAGTGGACGGCCCAAGGAAGCTACAATTTAGACTGTTCTATTCTGTTACATACAAAGCCGTGTATTTGGACTTTTTTGTAGCGTGGAATTCTATTAGCCTCTCACAGTTTCATGTGATACCAGATCGAATATTTTTTATCAAAGCGATTCAACATTTTGAAAATGTTGAAATAGTATATTACAAATGTTGATACAGCATGTAAAAAATATTGAAGTAGTAGATTTCTAATATTGGACTAGATTCAATATTTATTGAAACCTAACAATTAATATTTTGGAAAAACTATTTCAACAGTTCTAACGTAGAATGTTGAAACAACATAATGAAAATGTTGATCTAGTTTAATGTAAATGTTGATTTTTTTTAAAAAAAGTCAAATAAAAATATAAAATATATCTAAATTGAAGCTTCTTCTTCTGTTGCAAAAATTGTAACTAAGACTATGGTTCAAACGGATTTGAAAAATCATATATAGTTTGAGAGAAAAATGAATGCAAAGATCAAATTCTAAATGGAATCATTCCGATACGTACCATGCATGTTACCAGCCGCGTGAGGACAGCTGTCTATGTGCACCTCTCGACTGCAGCCAGCTCATCGTTCCGCGTCCATCGTTCCATCATTCAATCCGCACGAATCTCAAACAATAGAAGCTAGCTTGGCAAAAAAACTTCCGGAAGCCATATAGGTTTCCCGCCTATATAGCTTCCATGTGCTAGTCAACCAACATGGCTTAAAGGCCTATTTAGACCTAACACACTAGTACTATCTATTAGTACCCTTACGCATTTTCCACCAGACTTTTTTTCATTCCTTTGAAAAACAAAGTCACACACGCAACTATATTCGAATATTTTTTGGCACATAATTTTGTTAGCCTCCAACAGTTTAATATGATACAAGATTCAACATTTTTATCAACCTAATTCAACATTTTAATAATATTGGTTCAACATTTATAGAAAACTAATTCAACTTTTTTTAAAAAATGTTGAAATAATATATTACAAATATTGAACTAGTTTCCAGCAAATGTTGATTTTAAAAAAATATTTAAAAACATAAAATATATTCAAATTGGATCTTGTTTTGTCGTATAAATTCTAACGAATACCGTGGTTCAAACGGATCTGAAAAATGATTTACAGTCACATCCGCCTAGCTCATGCATGATGCAGTGCATGCAGCAGTCGCGTACTGCCCGCTGTCCACGTGCATCTCTCTCACCGTAGTTGGCTCTTCTTCCGCAATAATCTGGTGCGTTCATATTATGTGCACAGATTAAAAAATTGAAAGTCACTAAGCTAAAAAAGCTTCCGGAAGCCATATAGTCTGTATGTTCAACCGGCCTCCATGACCCCACATATATCCTCAATTTTGAAGGCCCAACGCCCAGGATTGGGCTGTATCCAATTGAGATCCACTCCAAGGGAGGCCCAGCACGACGACAAACGACAAGCGCGGTGCCTCCGACTTCGTGTCCATCGCATTTTTTTTTTGCGAGGAGATGGCAATGATCGCCTTCAGGAACTTCCATGGCCCAATTTGACAAGTGTAGCCGAATCGGAGCCCAGCCCATGTGGCCACGTTCGAGTTCCACCGTCACAAGCCCGAGAATCTATATGGCTTCCGCAAGTTTTTTTGTCCACCTAGCTTCCGGTGTTTGAGATTCGTGCGTCCAACCTCGTCCGTCTGATGCGCTTCACCATTCTTAACCCTAACATTCCATTCACTTGCGTCGGTGAGTCTTCTCCTGCTCCTTGCGCTGCCGCCATGGTTGTTACTTGCGCGTTGCCTCATCCGCCAATGGCTCGCGCTGCCCCACCATTGCTTGCCTCGTGCTCGACCTCGCCACCGCTTCCTCATGCTTCGAGCCTGCCGCCGCTGCTTCATACGCCCCTCACGCCGCCGCCGCCGCCGCTCCGTGCATGGAGTACGCCGGCTGGAGCCCCATGTGTTGCCGTCGCATGCTTGCGCCGCTTTCAGAAATTTTGCCATTGTGCGTCGAAGCCATGGCTCCGCCGCTGTTGCTCCAGTGCGTGCCGCCGTGATTATCACACGCTATCTCCGGCTCTCTGCGGTTTCCATTGATGCGCACTTCCCCGACGAAGATGAGACAATTCATAAACTACATCTTTCTGAAATGTTGAATTTTGTCTTTAAAATTGTTGAATTTATCTCTCGAAGATGTTGAAACATGTTATGAAAAATGTTGAATATTTTTTTAAAATATTGCCCTGTGTTTTAAAAAATGTTGAATATATTGATTATAGATGTTGATCTAACTTTTAAAAAATGTTGAATCTAGAATGTTGACAACATTTAGACCCTATAGAATGTTTAGTTATAATAGCTTAAAAAAGTCAGAAAAAGTACCGCATGCTGTAATAATAGAATTAAATAAAAAAATCGTAGCACAAGAAAAGCGCAGATTGTTGTTGGGCTTAATCAGCTTCGCTGTTGAGCTTTATTAGGCCTCTAAGCCACATCAGTTAACTAACGCACGGAAGCCATATAGGAGCTCCCGTCACAAGCCCACCCACCCTGCGCATCCAACGAAAAAGGGATCGCCAAAGACGGAGAGGCGGCTGCATGGGCCGGGCCTAGTTTTCGACATTTGTCGCGCGCGTAACGGTGAAGCCCAGATCCTAACGTGAGCGAAGTGTAGGAATGTACTCCCTCCGTTCCTAAATAGTCATTTGACTTTTTTATCTCAAGTTTGACCGCTTCGTCTTATTTAAAAAAATTTGTGAAAATATAGTCAAATTTAAGACATTTTTGTAGATTATATATTAAGCAAGCCACCATAAAAATTATGATAATTTGCACAAAATTTTAAATAAAACGAAGCAGTCAAATTTGGGGTTAAAAAAGTCAAACGACGTATATTTAGAAACGGAGGGAGTAGCAGGAAGAGCAAGCACATCCGCCGGACCGCCGCGGACAGAGTCTCGCGTAACATGAACCGCGACAAAAAAGAAAAAAGAAAGAAAGAATAACAAAAGAAAAGAAGAAGAGAGAGGCCAAGAAGAGAGTCCCACCGGCTCTTACCTTCCGAGCGCATCAGTTAGTTCCACTTCATGTCTTCGGCCCTGTTTAGTTCACTTCAAAACACAAAAATTCTCTCTCCAAACTTCACTATTCACCTATTACATCAAATCACATCAAATCTGTCTCCTCATGCATGGAATACTAAACGTGTTACTGTGCGCTACAGTGTCTGATGTGACATTTTCACCAAACTTTACCCTGGGGGTGTTTAGTTCCTGGAAAAAAGGTAAAAAGTGAAGTGAAAAAGTCATATCGGACACTGTAACACTTTTCGTTTGTTTGTGGTAAACATTGTCCTACCATGACCTAACTAGGCTTAAAAGATTCGTCTCGTCGTGTACATCAAAACTATGTAACTAGTTTTTTTATTTATCCACATTTAATACTCCATGCATGAGGAGAGAGATTTGATGTGATAGGTGAATAGTGAAATTTGGAGAGAAAATTTTAGAAGTTGAAGGGAACTAAACAGAGCCCCTTCACTTTTCGATAACTAAACACCCCCTTCGTCACTAACCAGTAGCCACACTGCAGCACGGGCGGGCCAAATTCTTTCTGTGAGCTAGCACCCATCCATGTGGCGTGGCTCCCAACGAAGAAAAAAAAATGAGGGCAACGTTTGCATGTGAACTCGCTTGGACAGGGAATGATCAAATTAGAGAAACTTCGCGGCACAGAGCTTGGCTATATAGCGCGCGATGCACCATGTGCGTTACGAGGATTTATTATTTGTCCCGCGAGGGGGGCGGGGGGCCCAGTGACTCCAATCAGTTTAACAACGGCGGCGAAAATAAAAAAAGAGAAGCTGGAGCCAGGGAGTGCGATGCGGTTGTTGGCTCCGGCCGCGATGTGGAGAGAGGAACTAACCAAACCAAACGAACAGTCTCAAAGTGTCGGCGGCTGCCCCTCGAAACCTCGACGAAATTTGCAACCGACACACAAATGCGCGCGCGCGCTCTCCGTCGGTGAGAGAAACCGCGTGGAGGCTTTGCTGGGCTGGGCTGGGCTGGGCTTGGGCCCTCGGGATTCTTCCGGAAACTTTCTGAGGTTGGTGGCTTCCAATGTTTAAGATTCGTGCGGGTAATATAGACCATAGAATCCCCTTCTTCTTCAACCTCCGTTCATGAGAGAGAGGCGGCGGCGCCGCCGCGGGCCGGCCGGCGGAGCCTGTCTCTTATACACATCTAGATGTGTATAAGAGACAGGTGTTGG
>OAMR01000202.1:1657504-1695286 GCA_900205405.1 Echinochloa crus-galli | reverse complement strand
ACCCGCTGGTAGCAGCAACGCGGTGGTGGTTGCGCTCCCCTCCCCTCGCTCTCCATCTGCAAGCAACGCACCACCAGCAGCACCAACGCGGCGCGGCCATTATTATACCACCCACCCCTCCCCTCCCCCCAGCTCAGCTCAAGCTCACACCAGAGCAAGCGCACCAGCGCCCGCGTCGTGCCGTGTTCGCCCGCCCGCGCATGTGAGCGGCCTTCCGCCGCGAGGAGAGGAGAGGAGAGGAGAGGAGAGGGCGCATTTCGCTAGGAGCGCCGCCGCGCGCGAGATCCGGCGGGGGAGCGGAGATGGAGGCGAGCGCGGGGCTGGTGGCCGGCTCGCACAACAGGAACGAGCTGGTGGTGATCCGGCGCGAGCACGGCGGCGGCGGCGGCCTCGGGGGACCCGCGCGGCGGGCGGAGGCGCCGTGCCAGATATGCGGGGACGAGGTCGGGGTGGGGTTCGACGGGGAGCCCTTCGTGGCGTGCAACGAGTGCGCCTTCCCCGTCTGCCGCGTCTGCTACGAGTACGAGCGCCGGGAGGGCTCGCAGGCGTGCCCGCAGTGCCGGACGCGGTACCGCCGCCTGAAAGGGTGCCCGCGCGTCGCCGGGGACGAGGACGAGGACGGCGTCGACGACCTCGAGGGCGAGTTCGGGCTCCCCGACGGGGGCCGCGACGACCACGACCCGCAGCACGTCGCCGACTCCATGCTGCGCGCGCAGATGCGCTTCGGCCGCGGCGACGAGGCGCACCCCGGGTTCGGCGCCGCCGGCGTCCCCAACGTCCCGCTCCTCACCAACGGGCAGATGGTACGGCCGGCGGGTTTCTGATCTCGCTGCTTCTCCTCGTCCTCCTCCTGCTGCTGCTTGCGTTGCGTTGCATTGCTCTACTCTGGATCGGAATTGAATCCGGTTTTGCTTGCTGCTGTTCCTCCCTCAGGTCGACGACATCCCGCCGGAGCAGCACGCGCTCGTGCCGTCCTACATGGGCGGCGGCGGCGCCGGGGGCAAGAGAGTCCACCCGCTCCCCTTCGCAGATCCAAGCCTCCCAGGTGCGTGCCTCCCTACTCGAATGCTCGAATCTGGCAATGCCAGCACGCCCATAGTCTCTACTAGTACTACTCTCTAGCTTCCGCGTTCTAAGTAAATTGCTTCGTTGCTTGGTTGGCGCCGCAGTGCAACCGAGATCCATGGACCCGTCCAAGGATCTGGCGGCCTACGGCTACGGCAGCGTGGCCTGGAGTGACCGGATGGAGGGCTGGAAGAAGAACCAGAAGCAACTCCAGAACGCAAGGAGCGAGGATTGGGACGGCGAAGATGCAGATCTGCCACTGTATGTGCTGTGCTCTGCTCTGCTCACCCAGACTTGTTTGTTGACCACTAGCTTCCCTGGCGCTTTAATTACTTTTCTTTCGGTGCTGGCGGCGGACTAGGGCCATGTTTAGTTCCAAAAAGGAACTCCAAAATTTACTATGCAAAAAGAAGATTTCCCATCACATCAAAATGTCATGCATGTAGATGAAATCAAAAACTAATTGCATAATTTTATTGTACTCTGCGAGACGAACATTTTGAGTCTAATTAATCAATTTTTGGATAATTTTTCGCACATACAAACAAAATGCTACAGTGACGCAATGATTACGAAGAGACATCATACTTCTAAATTCACACACCCAATTTCAACATCTAAACACGGCCTAGAATTGGTTACTAGTAGTACACAAGTTAGCTGATGTTACCTGCTTGCAACGCCACTGTTTATTAAACTACTAATCTCCAGCTAAACATGCATAAATGTGATATACATTTTCGTTAGGCCATAAATGGCTTTTAATAACAACATTTCTGAAAATCTGCAGGTAAGTTTGTAGCTTGGTTGTTACTTGCTAGATGCTGCCACGGCGTTATAGCTGCAGAGAATCCCAAATGCAAGCTCAACTGTTTATGCAATGCTGAACGCCTGAATTTGTAGAATAAGATGATATATCACATATATGGAATTATTTATGTGATGTATGCTTGCTTCATTTAATCATGCTCGACAGCTGTATATTCATAGGAACCTACATAGTGGTATAGATAACTTTGCATTACATGCTGAGGTCTCAAGTTTATATTTTAAGGCATATGCAATGCAGTTTTTGTTAACAAAACATTTGCCCTTTCTTTTAATTTAGTGTTACTGGCCCGTAAATACTAAAGTGTTCTGTAAATTTCTTGTCCAGAATGGATGAAGCTCGACAGCCATTGTCCAGAAAAGTTCCGATATCATCAAGCAAAATTAATCCCTATAGGATGATTATTGTTATCCGGTTGGTGGTTTTGGGGTTCTTCTTCCACTACCGGGTGATGCATCCGGTGAACGATGCCTTTGCTTTATGGCTCATATCTGTAATATGTGAAATCTGGTTTGCCATGTCCTGGATTCTTGATCAGTTCCCAAAGTGGCTTCCAATTGAGAGAGAGACTTACCTGGATCGTTTGTCACTAAGGTGGGTTATATGATGAATCACATAAATGCTTTCCCTATCTTCTTTCTAGTGTTCCAAAGCTAAGAGGTTCATTGCTTGTCTGACCAGGTTTGACAAGGAAGGTCAACCCTCTCAACTTGCTCCAGTTGACTTCTTTGTCAGTACGGTTGATCCCTCAAAGGAGCCTCCCTTGGTCACAGCAAACACTGTCCTTTCCATCCTTGCTGTGGATTATCCAGTTGAGAAGCTCTCCTGCTATGTTTCTGATGATGGTGCTGCAATGCTTACGTTTGAAGCACTGTCTGAAACATCTGAATTTGCAAAGAAATGGGCTTATGGTCTTTTGTGCAAGTTCTTAACTGTTATAAATAGGATACTTACACGGACTCATTTTTCATTCAGAGAGAATATGAGGAATTCAAGGTAAGAATCAATGCCTTGGTTGCGAAAGCCCAAAAGGTTCCCGAGGAAGGATGGACAATGCAGGATGGAAGCCCGTGGCCTGGAAACAACGTACGCGATCATCCTGGAATGATTCAGGTAGGCCTTTATAATCCTTGGTGTTATTACTACATGTTGGTACAATTTGTCATTGTCATCGTCCTACTTCTCATTTTTTTAAACCAAAATATTTTTTTTTCTACTTCCGTCGCCTCAAAATGCTCAAATTTCTGTGACAATAGGTGTTCCTTGGCCAAAGTGGTGGTCATGATGTGGAAGGAAATGAGCTGCCTCGTCTTGTTTATGTCTCAAGAGAAAAGAGGCCAGGTTATAACCATCATAAGAAGGCTGGTGCCATGAATGCACTGGTAAGAACTCTGCACTTGATGTCTTTTATCATTCTTCTTGTAAACTTATAGCAGTACATGATTGATGCTTTGCTGTCTTTCTGTTTTGTTAATCGATAGGTTCGTGTGTCTGCTGTCTTATCCAATGCTCCATACCTATTGAACTTGGATTGTGATCACTATATCAACAATAGCAAAGCCATAAAAGAGGCTATGTGTTTCATGATGGATCCTTTGGTGGGGAAGAAAGTATGCTATGTGCAGTTCCCTCAGAGATTTGATGGTATTGATCGTCATGATCGATACGCTAACAGGAACGTTGTCTTTTTCGATGTAAGACTCACCTTCCCTGCTCTAACACCTTAAGCTGTTAATGATGTTATTGTTGGTGTAACATAGGTTTTCTAACATTTGTATCATACAGATCAACATGAAAGGTTTGGACGGTATTCAAGGACCCATCTATGTGGGTACTGGATGTGTCTTTAGGCGGCAGGCACTGTATGGTTATGATGCTCCGAAAACAAAGAAGCCACCATCAAGAACTTGCAATTGCTGGCCCAAGTGGTGCCTCTCTTGCTGCTGCAGCAATAGGAATAAGAAGAAGAAGACTACAAAACCAAAGACAGAGAAGAAGAAAAGATTATTTTTCAAGAAAGCAGAAAACCCATCTCCGGCATATGCTCTGGGTGAAATTGAGGAAGGTAGGTTCAACAGTTCTTTAGTACAGCCATTTCATATTACCCTGACTAGCTACTGTGTAAAAGGATGAAAGCATCCGTGTTTCTATTTGACACTTGTGAATAACGTTTGACTGTTCTCCAGGTGCTGACATTGAGAAGGCTGGAATTGTAAATCAACAAAAGCTAGAAAAGAAATTTGGGCAGTCATCTGTTTTTGTTGCCTCAACACTTCTTGAGAACGGTGGTACCCTGAAGAGTGCAAGTGCAGCTTCTCTACTAAAGGAAGCTATACATGTTATCAGCTGCACGTATGCTTGCTTCATTTAATCATGCTCGACAGCTGTATATTCATAGGAACCTACATAGTGGTATAGATAACTTTGCATTACATGCTGAGGTCTCAAGTTTATATTTTAAGGCATATGCAATGCAGTTTTTGTTAACAAAACATTTGCCCTTTCTTTTAATTTAGTGTTACTGGCCCGTAAATACTAAAGTGTTCTGTAAATTTCTTGTCCAGAATGGATGAAGCTCGACAGCCATTGTCCAGAAAAGTTCCGATATCATCAAGCAAAATTAATCCCTATAGGATGATTATTGTTATCCGGTTGGTGGTTTTGGGGTTCTTCTTCCACTACCGGGTGATGCATCCGGTGAACGATGCCTTTGCTTTATGGCTCATATCTGTAATATGTGAAATCTGGTTTGCCATGTCCTGGATTCTTGAGTATTTACCTACACAAAACTGAAGGCAATATCCTGATTCTATCTTGAATCTCACCGTTACTGTATTTGAAAATTGCAGCTTACCAACGTTGCCAGTATCTGGTTCATGGCACTTTTCATCTGCATCTTTGTGACGGGCATCCTTGAAATGAGATGGAGTGGTGTGGCCATCGACGACTGGTGGAGAAACGAGCAGTTCTGGGTTATCGGAGGCGTTTCTGCCCATCTATTCGCCGTGTTCCAAGGTCTCCTGAAGGTCCTCGCCGGTATTGACACCAGCTTCACTGTCACGTCGAAGGCCGGGGATGACGAGGAGTTCTCAGAACTGTACACCTTCAAGTGGACCACCCTATTGATCCCCCCGACGACGCTGCTGCTGCTGAACTTCATTGGGGTGGTGGCCGGTATCTCCAACGCGATCAACAATGGGTACGAGTCGTGGGGGCCCCTGTTCGGGAAGCTCTTCTTCGCGTTCTGGGTGATCGTCCACCTGTACCCGTTCCTCAAGGGTCTGGTGGGGAGGCAGAACCGGACTCCGACCATCGTCATTGTCTGGTCCATCCTCCTGGCCTCCATCTTCTCACTGCTGTGGGTTCGCGTCGATCCGTTCCTCGCCAAGAACGACGGGCCGCTCCTGGAGGAGTGCGGCCTGGACTGCAACTGAGGAAGAGGCATGCAAGCTCGACGAACTTCTCTTGCAGGCGAAACACCCGCAAGATTCTTTTTTGGAATTCTTTCCTGTAGATAGAAACACAGATCCCCCGGCGTTTCTTCTGTTCCATGGTGAGGCCGTGACATCCTCGTGCACCGAAGACAGTCCATGCCTGCTGCTGCTTCAACATTCTGATATTTGTATGAGGCAAACTGCACTGGTGTGAGTCCAACCTATCAGGGCAGTTTGTCTCGTGACAAGGTGGGCAGGGAGGGGATTGATCTGGCAGCCATTGGAGCAGGAGGGAGCCGGCAATTGTTTGTTGAGTAAATTATTAAAGTTAAGTTATATATGAGATGCACATTCCAGGGGCGGGTATGCCCCGTCCAAGTGTCTATTCCATTCCATTGATCCATTCCATTTACAGTTGTAGCAAAGAAGAACAGATTGGTTAGGAGTTGATTCTTTGGTAGCAAAATGTCATGTGCCCTGTGTTGTAAGGTCTGTCTGCCCAGCCGCCGAAACCCGCGGCGGGCAGCGCTGTTTGTTTGTGGCTACTGCCTGTATTCTGTAATCGTATAGAGAAAACCCTTGCTGTTGTTGACATTTTGAAAGGAGAAAGGATTTGAGATTGTTGAGCACCTACCTCTGCCTGCCTGCTCCGTGAATCCCTCCCTGTCCATGGTCCGTGTTGGCTTGCTCCTGCTTGCTTGTTTGTTTCCGGATTGGAAGGAAGGGAGCGGACGGAGCCGTCGTGGAACTCTGGAGACATGGGTGGGTGGGGGCGGGGCAGCTGGGTGAGTCGTGGACTCGTGGCGACCACCGCCAGAAAGCCCGAAACCGAGGTTGGCACGGGCAGTGCCGTCTGCCGCGCCGCGAACGACCACGCGGACATGGGAGGCCGGGACGCCGAAAGCTGTGAAAGCGGACGCGGCGTTCCGCTGGCGGCTGGCCTAGTGCTAGTGGTCTGTGTGCTGTGACTGGCTCTGCGCAGTGCACGTGAAAAGGGCCCCTGCGTTCACGCGGCGGGCAGCGCAGGCGTGAACGACGCGTCGCCGTCCGTCCCCCGTTGGCGCTGTCCTGCCGGACGGACGCTCCCAGGGAGGAGTCACGGGGCCGGCGCCGGAGGGTCCTTCGTTTCCTCGTTGCCGCCGCAGGTTTGATTTGGACAATGGGTTATGTTCAAAAAAAAAAGACAAAAGGGACCAGCGGATGGGCGGGGCGGTCGACCTCGACCGCCTATCCGGCCGCCGCGGAATTTTGGGTCTGCAACCGCGGTTCAAGGGGGCGCGGCACGGTCAGCCACCGCCTTGTCTCCCCCTCTCTCTCCACGCGCGGCGCCATTTATAAATGTTCGGTTTGATAATTTTATTTTTTTGAGTTATTTAATACAGTAGAAATTATTATTCAAAAATTCTCTTTGTGATACTAATGGATAAAGATTTTATAAATTACTTCACAATGCAACATGAATATTAGATATTTTCACACACATTTTGAAAGTATGTTTCTGCCCTAAAAATTTTGATAATCTTCAAAAATAGCCTCAATTTTAGTTAAAACATTTTAACTGCCCATACCTATTTTTTTAATGCAAAGTACATCATTTCCATCCTTTGAAGATGATTTGTATGTCGTTTTGTTAAGAAAAGAGATTAATAGCATCCATATGTTGCTGTTCATGGAAGATAACTGATGGAACGGTATAGGAGTATTGAAAAAGGAACGGAAATTCAACTCGGTGTCAGATAGAAAAACGAAAAAAATTGAATGCCAAGAAAAAATGAGTTATTATACTAATGTTAAATAGGGAATTTACTCAAAGTTCTACCATCTGTTGTTGAATCCACAACATCCTCCGTAACCCCTACATTAGTTTTAAGGATCAGGTTCCAAGTTTGGTGCTCCACATAGTCTATTAAGGTTGGAAGTATTGAAGTATGTATAGCCATGATAACTATTGTACACCCTGTATCTTGTACATCAAACCATATTGGCTATATATGAAAGGTCATCCCTTCTAGGGTGTGCGTGGTGTTTTTCTAATTCCTATTCTCTACACAAGGAAAGGCCACAGATAACCACGATGGTGCACTTAGTTGTCTTACGATCAACCTAGGCCCTAGAATCCAAGTGCCCCATCGGGTGTGGGATATGGGTGGTCACCGACATGGGTAACAACCGGCCTGGGTCCACTTCTGACAGGATTGTGGTCTGACCCCAAGGTGGCTCACAAGGAACCGCCAACTTGATGGACAAGTTTGATGATGACATGGCCTACAACATGCGTGACCTAGCAGGCGGATCACACCCGAATATCTAGAAGTATATGTTGTAATCTTGTCGGATTAGTTTTCATGATGTAATCTAGTAGTTGTAGATCTTAACTGACTTGTAAACCATCCGGCAAATGTAAGGGGACCTAGGTCAACCCCCAGAGGATACGCAACTCATCATCCCCATTATAACCCTAAACTCTCCATAGCTTCCCGGAGCTTTATGGAGCACAAGCAATACCAATACCACCGAATACAAAATGTAGGGCAAGCCCGAACCTGTCTAAGCCTTGCATCTTGTGTTACCTCGAGCTACCTAACTTCACGATCCCCTGCCTATAAATCTACCAGTTTGTTACCCCTTATGGATTGCCGATCATTAAGTCCGACATCAGGTATATACTAAATAAATGGCATACATACATGTACAAATGGTAAAAAGAGTAAAAATATGCAAACAAAACGATGCAAATTCCATGCACTTGGCGCCTCATGTGACTGTGCAACTCATCATTAGCTAACACTTTGACTCCTAAAGTGCATGACCGCTGACTCCTGCACCTAGAAGGCAGGGCAAAGCACCCCATGGCAATGGAGTTTGTACTACAAGATTCCGAATTGAATCAAATTTTAAGTAGGATAGCATTTTGCATATGTTTATTAGTGTCTCCTTTTTATTGCATCATGAGAATAAGATCGCTCTCCACAGATTGAGTAAATCTTCGCTTCTCCACACCCACATGGGGACTAGTTGTCAGCAGCTTAGCTGGAGTACCGAATCACACGTTCGCGCAAGTGGGAGGGCGGTCTGGCACCAAACAGGGATGACCACCATCTTTCAATTAAGGTATTTAGATATAAGAGCTTGGGAACTCCCAAGTTCAATAGCTTTACGTCCGCTATTCCGACCATGATTTCCTACCCTCGGGGAGAACGTACGTAAAGGTCCTCCCCCCTTTGGAAGGCTATGGGCAAGAAATACATATATGAATACATATATATGTGGAGTTCCCTAGAATTTCATGTGACTTAGTAAATAGAATATAGATTCCATGATTCTAGATTGATCCATAGGGATTGATGAAGAGTGAGTTGATAATGAAATTTTTCTTCGATAAATAAGAAACTTAAGATTAAAATGCTCTGGAATGGAAATGAGGGAATGCCCACAATACCCGGATTTAGTTAGATCCAGTTCGAGGGATTTTTTAGATTCATTATAATCAAGGCTTGGCAGAAGAACTTGAGAAGTTTGCAGGAATTAAAAATCCAGATCACGAAATTGCACATATTATAACCCATCCTATATAGATAAAATAATTTGTTCTGATGATTTGATGAATTGATGTTTGATTTATGAATGAGGATCAATATTATGCGTTCATTATAGAAGAGCCAGACTCAACGAGAACATATGCCCCCCCCTTTCTCCTTCTTGTTGTCACATTTATTTCTTTGAATATCTTTGACCTATCACAATAATTATTGCAAAGGTATCTTTATCATACAATAACAAAAACACATGTGCAACTCATACGTTTAATAGAAAATAAAACTACACAATAGGCAGTCAAAGGAATTAGAATGATTAAGATTAAATCAAATTAGGAAGGTCATAGTGTTGGTAGGTAGTGATGTAGATATGTAAGGCAGGTAAGTTTTTAGTTGGTGAAAAAAGTAGCCTTCAAATGATGCAAACCCTCTAGAAAGTGCTTCTTTTCGTTTGACGTCGCAAATTCATCAACGTATTCCCCCCCCCCCCCTTTGGATGGAAATTGCTTTCAGTTCTACGGGTATATGTATGGGGCCAACTTATTCTTTTTTAAGTTCAACCTCTCAATTTTGTGGATTCTTATATATGGTATAGAATTTAAAAAGTCATCTTGCGTAAAACAAACCTTTTGCCAAAGTATTTGAAAACAAATTAGTTATTTTTTTATAAAAGTTGCATAAATGGAAAGGCTTATGTAAAAAAAGAGACATAATGTAGGAGCATAAGGCCATTCTCAATGGCCATTTTATATTCATGTTTCCAAGGATACCACATAAGCAAAAGTTCATTTAATTCATAGTTGAAATAGTCTCCTCTCAATGCAAAGTTTCATTATTTGTTGTTTTTCAAGACTACATGCTAGACACAGACTCTCTTGGAAATAGTGTACACAGGGTTTCACCACTATGAAACCCAATTCATCTCTCTCTTCATTTATTCTTTGCCACATCACCAAAAAACCTGACATGACACTGTATTTAATGCTGATGAAACCCTCACTGAGAATGGCCTAAAGACCAAAATTTCAAGAAGGAAAAAACACTTTGAAACAATAATCCAGAAAATTAGAAATGGGTGTCGTCCGCACCGACAATATATTGTCACGCAGCAGCCGGGGCCTCACAACCAAAAAAACAACCGAATTGAGGAGCATGTACTACAATAAGAGCAAGGCTAATAATTTAGCCAGCAGCAGGCTATAAAGATCTTTACAGTCCATCTCTCAGCCCACTTTGTATAGTGATTTAGCCCTTCATCTTTAATACATGGCCCACTTGTCTCTCTCACAAAGTTTATTGGTTCTTATGCCCAAGCTGGCTGTAAACTTACAGCCCACCTTCCCGCTCTCTCCTCTTCTCTCTCCTCCACCTCACCATTTAGCCTTCTTGCAGCCTTCTACTATTGTAATACTTGGTCTAAGAAGCCGGGGCCTCACACTCCAACGGTATCAAATCCTTGGAGTTGTCCAGCTCGGGTGGCGACAAACAGCGCCCATTTCCGAGGTGTCCGCATGCCATTCTGGGGTCCGGGCTTCCTACATTCTCGATCTCCTGCACGATGCCGTTGGCCCATGGTCGGAGCCACACACTCACGCACACGTGTACACCTAACGGGTCCCATGCATCCATTTCAATTCAACGATCAGTGGATGTCAGTAGCTTCCATCTCCATCTCCACACGTATTCTTCTCTTCTCCGCCGGTGCCTTCTCCACGCCGGCCGGAGAAAAAGAGTGCGCGGGAAGCGAATACATAAAGCTTGCGAGCAATGGCGGCGATTACTGCTTGCGGAGCTAGCTATTAGCTGCTAATTAATCGGCGCCGTTAGTGGATGGCTTGATCAAGGTGAGCAATGGCGCCACGCATTATTCCCCTCCGGCTCATTCTTGCTGCGCTCGTCTTGCTGTCGGCGGCGGCGGCTCTGGTCCCCGGAGTCCATGGAGCCCGTCAACACCTCGTGGCTGCAGATGATCACCGCCCAGGTACGCACCCTCGATCTCTCCTCGTGCTCGTTTTCGCATGCGTATGCAGGTAGCTGCCTGCTTGAGTCTGTGTTCACTGTTCAACTGTGCTTCGATCAGACGATGGGTTTTAATTTGCCGTGCCAAATTTACATGCACGGAGATGCCGCAGGGGTGGTGGTCGTGGAGCGGACGACGCGCGACGCGGCGGCCGCCGGGCGGTGGTCGGCGACCGTGAGGAGAGGGGGCGGCGGACACGGTGGCCACGGCGGGCACGGGCGCGGCCACGGCCGCGGACACGGCCGCGGGCACGAGACGCCGACGCCGTCCGTGTTCTACCCTCGCACGGTCACCGGCGGCGGCAACCACCGCCATGGCAGCGCCGCGGCGAGGACCACGACGACGACGATGGGGCCTGGCCGGCCGGCCGCGCGCGCCCTGCTCATCGTTTCGGCGGCCGTTCTGCTGCTTCTTCGTCGTCTTTGATCCATCTCCATCCACCACCTGCATTGCCTGTTCTCTCATATTTCGGAGTACAGCGATTATTATTACCGGTAAGCACAAGAGACGTGCACAAATGTTGACACTTGTGCTTTCCATCCTCTTGTACAAGCTTAACGAGCGAGAGACGTGTACGTACAGCAATGTCTTTCTGACATGTACGTTATGGATATACGTACATATGGACGGGAAAAGGGTAGTTAAGCCCTGCGTTTATGGGAAGATTTGGATCCGTATCAGCTGTCGTGTAATAATCAGATCGATGCCGAAATTACTCTGGAAAACCTACCATTACGCCACCGATATATAAGATCATGTCATTAGTGTCCGAGACGATGGGCATCATGGAGCAACAGTGCAGGAACAACCCATGGCTCCCTCTGCTCCTCCTCGTCTCTCTCCTCCTCCTCTCCGGCGTCTTCTTCTCCGGCGCTCACGCAGACCATGACCCTCCCGACGGCAGCAATGGCAAAGGCAAGTGCCAACAAGCGTGTTCCCTCGCACGTCTCCTCTATCTATATCTCCTAAATCAACACGAGATTTTTCACATTGCTGGATGCATATGTATATGTATATGCATGCATGCAGGCGCTGACGGGAAGCACGGCAACAGCGGCGGCGACGGCGAGTGCCACGGCCACAGCCACGGGCACCACCCCGGCTGCGGGGGCGACGATCATGACGGGAAACACGGGCAGCAGGGGACGCCGCCGGCGCCGGCGGGCTCCAACCCTTGGGTAGTCTCTCCGCCTGGGCTACCGCGGCCGCCGGGCGCGTCGTCCGCCGCGCCGGGGTTCTCGCGTAGTAGCACCTATAGGTTAATTAGGTGTTTCCATGATGACTCCATCCTGCAAATCTCTAGCTACAAAGATGAGGGTTTTCAGATATTGTATCACGGGTCAAAACTTCTAACGTTATCCGTTGGATATGAGATGACAAAGCATAAACATACATAGTAAGTACCACGTCTGTTCTGTTTTACTTTGTCTACTACATACTCCGTATTGTTTTTTATAGATGTTTCTTTAGTGGCAAATTGGTACAAATTCCATGACGGAAGGAACTTGTTTTCATGATAAATCCAGTAGCACCATTTTTAATTGCCAAAATCCTAATAAAGCTACTGTCAAATCCAAATAAAACTATCGTATGTACTAATGATTAGAGTTTTCAAAACTTGTCAACGTACTTTCAAAAAAAAACTTGTCAACATCCAAATATCAAATCAGATTAGGAAGGCTATAGCGCGGGCAGGTAGGGGTTTGGGACCGAAAGGCGGGTAAATATTTTGGACGGTGAAAGAAATAGCCATAAGATGGTGGAAACCCTCTAGAGAGTGCTCTTTTTCGTTTGATTTCACAAATTCATCAACGAACTTTCCCCACGGACTGGTATGTGAGCCCCCCTTCCTCCCCGGGAAAATTTTGGACGGGAATTGTTTTCAATTGATCCTTATAGTAAGATAGATGAAATCAATTTGAAAGGAGCGGGAATGAAGCTACTCTTTGGGAATTAAGGGCAAGTTCAAAAGATGTATGTGGCCATGGTTAGTTGAGTTTGCATATAGAAAATAGAAAAGATTTATTTTGATTTAATCATGCATATATAACATTGGCCCACTACATTATGTGCCAAAACATAATTTTTTTTGTATGGAAGGGGTAAGTTTCAAGCAAAAGTGTGAATACAAAAAAAAATCCATGCATACATTAGTGTGTAGGGCTAAAGGAGGAACATGGAACATGCCTTTGTCCCATCTTTTTTCGTTTTTCCCCCAAAGCACTTGCCTATTGCTCAAAATTTCTTCCTTTGCCTCCAAGGTGGATGATCGATCGGAGTTTAACAAGTGCTTATGCTGTGACCTAATAATTTCTGCCTTGACCTATGTCCCCAAAGCACTTGCCTATTGCCCAAAATTTCTTCCCTGGCCTATGCCCAACCTGTGATCCTGTGAGATGATCCTAAGGTCCTAATCCTGACAATCTTGTTCAATGCCAGCGATAAATTGCTATTTGTTTGTGAACCAAATCTAAATTAACTTCGGGCAGAAAAACTAGACAGACCAAATTTATTATACAGAGCATGTGTCCAGCTGCAACAAGGGGAAAAACAGAGTTGCAAATTGCAGAAGTTCTGCATGCCATGTTGCGGGCTGTTTATGCCTGTTTAGCATGGATGACCCTTCAGAGAAGCATCAAACTAAACTACTCTACATGTCCTGTGCTATGAGATGCATAAACAACTGGGCCTACATGCCACATTTGTAATGTGCATCATACTTTTGCAAAAGCTAAACTATATGGTACACACAACCAAACCCATTGAATACCCAACTTTGTTGTATTTTTGCTTATATAAGAAGTACTAGTGATGACATTAACCACTGAAAATCAAGGAAGACATTTGCTAGTGCTTGCTGTTACAAAAAGCTAAACAAACAAACAAACGGATAAACAAAGGTAGGTGTGAGAGTGTGACCAGCTTTGGAAGGACCACGTGGAAAGCTCCGTGAGGAACTTATTCTACCATCCTCTCAAGAGAGAGATATAAGTGAGCGGTTCAGAGCGTTAGTGGCAGTTCGTGGTCTTGGTCTGTTGGTCCCTGAAGTGCAGCCATGGCGAGCTCCAAGAAGAAATCCTCCCTCTTCATCTCCCTTCTCCTCCTCTTGCTCCTTGTGTCAGCTGTCCGTGGAGCTCAGTCTGCAGACAGGAGCACATCAGGTATGTGGTCTCGCTTATCTCAGGCTAGGAATTTGAATTGAATTTTAGTTTGTCCTCCATGTCCTTGTTGTGTTTTTATATTACCAGCTTTCTCGGGTTCAATTCAAGTAGAAAACTTCAATTGAACCTGAGAAAGATGGTTTTGTAAAAACACAAATAGACAGTTCTAAAGGGACAATGCCCTGGTCACTCTTCAAGCTTTAAAGATGCAGTTTTTCAGTTCTTCAGGAGTGTGTCCAAAGCATGGTTGGCCCAGGAAAGTAGCAACATAACATAAAAAATTAAGGCACTTACGTTTAGCTTATAAAACAAGTATATCTTCTGTTCAATTGTACACTAGGACCCTATTATATACACCACATATGCTTTGTTTATGTATAGGCTCGGGTTTGTTTTATTCCATCTTCTAAAAAGACATATGCTTCTTTCACCAAGTATTACAGTGTTGCATTCTAAGTAACTCAGTGATATGATGCTGAAATTTTAACCAAAAAATATCTGCATAGGACCAGTTTTATATATGCTAGAATCCTGTCTAATGAAGTCTGTATATAAAGCTAAAAGAGCACCATCTTAAGAGCAATAATAATAATAATGCATTAAAGAAATTGAGTCAACACCCGATACAGACTATTTCAGAAAGCACCTTATTGTTTCTGAAAAGAGTAAAGTGTCATAAGTCTAAATACCAAAGGAAATTAGCATATAGCCTAGTGGTTTCCCAGAACTAAAGAAGATGTTCCAAGTGTGGCCTCCCTGGCAACTTATGGCTCTAAATAATTCGTACAACTCCATATAGCAGCCAAACGAAGGAGGAGGAGAAGAAAACAAACATTTCTTGGACCCTGCTGAGGTGTGCAAATGCAGATCCAGGCCCATTCACTTCCCCATCACATATGCTCTGTCGGTCTGTCCTGTCCATGGGGAAAAAAGATATGATTCCCTGCATTTCAGGATGCACAACACGTTAAGGATACTTGCTTATATTCGTTCCTGGTGGCTCATGATATCAGATAGCGATCACGCACCAATTCTTTATGGCATCATTGTACTATACTCACGCAAACAACAAAGTATACTAGTCTGATACCTGATGACCTGATCAGGTATGTATAGTACTAATAATCCAATTGATGATCAGATATCAGCCAGCACAAGAATAGCTAAAATTGCTCCAGAAAAGAATCCAATCCGCTGATTTCTTTTAATAAAAAAGGAAAAAAATCCAGATGCATACTTGTATGACCTGTGTGATCGATGGATTAACAGCATCAGCTGAACTCAGTGGTGAATTCTGAATTCTGATGTGTGCACCAGCAGCAGGTGACGGCGAGCGGGTGACGGTGAGGACTTCAGGGCATGGGCACGGGTACAGCAGCCACAGCGGCGGCGGGCACACCAACGGCGGCGGCACGTCGGAGCACGGCGGCGCGGGGGGCGTCGTGGACCCCCGCAACCTCAACGCCAGGAGCCACCGCAGCGGCGGCGCGGCGAGCAGGGCCGCCCTCGGATGCTCCTCTCTGGCGGTTGGCGGGATTGTTGCAGTGATCCATGCCGTGATTTTTCCATGAAACGCTGAAAAATGTATATGATGCGCACGATGCATATGCTGCTGTTTCTTGGAAGCTCCCTAGAGTGAAGTTTCACATTTCTTTGCTTTCCATGTACAAAAGCTTGAGGCCGGGGTTGGTTTGTGATATTGGTATGGTAAAATACTAAAATTTGGGTGGCCATGCCATTATAAGCGAAAGATTAGCTAGGGTGCTTGCGTAGAATGGACGGAGCATTTTGTTAAGGCCCAAACCCATGTAAGCCACTGCGATCTCCCCAGCCCAAAATTCATCTTCCTAAGATTACTCCGTAGGTCTTTAAAGATTGGCATGATTTAAACTGAATTCAACTCAACTCCCTAGGCACACTGAGGCCGGCCATGTGTTGCAGTCGCAATTGAGTAGTTATCTTACTGTGCCATGTCAGATTAATGAAATATGAGTTGTGAGACCTCTTGTGCTAATTAAGGGGGTGTTTAGATGTTAGAATTGAGATGTTGAATTTGGGAGTAAGATGTCACTTCGTAATCATTGCGCTACCGTAGCATTTTCGTTTGTATGTGTGAAAAATTATCCAAAAATTGATTAATTAGGCTCAAAATGTTCGTCTCGTAGAGTACAAGAAAACTATGAAATTAGTTTTTGATTTCATCTACATTTAATACTCCATGCATGTTATGACATCTTGATGTGATGGGAATCTTTCTTTTTGCATAGTGAACTTGGGAGTTGCTTTTTGAAAACTTTATGCAACTAAACACGGCCTAAGAACATTGAACTAGCTAGCTAAAGCTAGGCCCCTCTGCTTTCGAAAGTTCTCACCATACTTGGTCAAAAGAGGGCTCCGGCGCAGCTATATAATGGATATTTTTTCCGGCGCGCGACCTGCTAACCGGCCCATTCCAGCCCACCAGTTAAGGCTCATGTCTTATTTTTTTTCTTTTCTTAAATCTTTTCTGCTCCTCGGGCCTGCTGATGGCCCAATTGCACACCTAGTTACGGGCCTTGTCCCGTTTTACCTTTTAATTTCCTTTTTCACCCTTTTGTTTATTTTTCTTTTTATTCCATTGCTTATTATTTTTATATGTTCTTTGTATTACTCTAGGTAGTTAAAACTCATTGTTCATTTTTATATTTTGAATTGTTGTAATGGTGAGATTTTTTATTTCATATTACATTTGATTGTGAAAATGTTTTGTCCTTGATATATTTTGGATTGTCACATTTGAAAAATATTTTATTTCATGGTATATTTTGGGAGATCGTAGTGGTGAATCATACAAAAATATGGAAATAGAGACGGATTAAGTAGACTGAAGAAAATGTAAAGATGATTAATAGTTAAAAAAGGAAAAGAAAAAGAAAAGAAATGGAAAAGAAAAGGAAGAAAGAAAACATGCAAACCTTCTCACAAATGGTTGCTAACCTTTCTTTTAAACGTAAGCCGATAGGTCTACTACCAATCATTATATTGACAGAGAAGATGAAATATGAAATATATAAAAAAACTATAGTTATAAAAACACAACCATCACTCTATCTGGCCATAAGGAGACTGCATCAACTAGCTAAACGCTAATGAAGCAAAGCGTGAGTATGTTTCTTCGTGATCGTCCTCTTAAACCGTCTTTAGCCTAGTATAGTATCCACCGGTTCCAGAGTCACCATTAACCACTAATAAGGTGAGAACAAAACAAATTATGTTGCTCTTGCGATATATAGCCGAGCCCTTACAGCACCCATAAACCATTCCCATGAAGCATAACAACAATTCTGAGAAGACAGATTAAGAAGAAAATTGAGTAGAAGAAAAGGAAGCTATTTGAGAGGTAGCTAGTTGAAGCCTGTTTGGTTGGCTGGTGGCTAGTGGCTGGCGTTGGTTTTTCTAAGAGAAAAACATCGCTGGCTGGTTGGTGGCTGGTGGCTGGTGCTGGTTTTTATTGAGAGAAAAACACTGCTGGCTGGTGGCTGATAAGCCAAGCAAACAGAAACCAGAGACTTCTAACAACACAGTAGGAATGCCAAACTTCCAACAACATTTGTCAACAACACAATAAAGTCAGTCAAAGTGTCTCAAAAAAATAAAGTCAATCAAAAAAGAGAAAAAAATACATGAAAGTGATTTTATTTTTACTATGGGTGTGTTTAGTTCCAAAAAGTGAAAGAGAAAGTTTGGTGAAAATGTCACATCGGACACTGTAGCGCACTGTAGCATTTTCGTTTGTTTGTGGTAAACATTGTCCTATCATGATCTAACTAGGCTCAAAAGATTCGTCTCGCCGTGTACATCAAAACTATGAACTTAGTTTTTTTATTTACCCACGTTTAGTGTTTCATGTATGAAGAGAGAGATTTGATGTGATAGATGAATAGTGAAGTTTGGAGAGAGAATTTTTGGATTTTAAACACAGCCTATTTTTTCTTGTTCTTCTTATAAGGGATTTGTACTACTCTCTCCATCCTAAGTAACCTTCCAACCTAGAAAGAACTAACTTGAATTTGGGTGGTGTTTTTTCATTTTAAGAAGAAAATAGGCATCCAAAATGGAGTTAGAGGGTTCCAAAAAAAATGGAGTTAGAGGGACTCGAATATGCATGGATTGCTATCTGGGCTCACTTTCTCTTTTAGAAGAACAACGATTTATTTTTGAGCGAATGCCCCGCCATCCCTTGGTAGCAAAATCCATTAAATAAATTTGAATGTGTTTCATTCCAAATTGACACCAGTTTTTACTCTTGACTTTCTAAAAGTGGTTTTTGAAATGATGGTTGATCTTGATCAAACCATAAGAACATAGATAGGTTCATCTTGAAAAAAAACTTTTCCGAATCATATAAGTTAGTTCTATGTGCAAGATCAATTCGAGAACAACGTTGTTAACTTCATATTTTATTTTATTTTGCAACACGAACATTTTACAGCTGAATTCCCGTCAGAAAAAAATACTTTGTAAAATAGGAGAGGATCATGTCCGTGACTCCGCGCACCAGGGCCCTCCTCCCTTCCCCGTTGGCCCTCATGTCACTGCGCCGTGGGCCCGGTCCCACCTGTCTGCCGCCTCCACCCACTTCCTCCTCCGATCGGGGCTAGCACTGTGCCACTGGACGGAACGGCACGGGCTGCTTCCCTCCTCCGCCGCCGTCGCCGCCCTTCACCGCCGCCGCCGCCGTCGCGGGCTCCCTAAATGTCTCGTTCGCGGAGCGGCATCTTCCCCTTCCCCTCCGCCTCCTCCGCCGCCGCCGCAATTCCAGGGTAAACCCTCGCCGCCCTCCCCACTTTCCCCCCTACCTGCTGCGCATTCGATCCGTGTGCAATTCCGCGCGGCGAAGCGACGATCGGGGGTCGGGTTGCTGCTTCGGAGGTTCGACGGATGCTTCCCCCCTGGGTTGGGGCGCGATTCTCGGCCCGCGCACCTCGGGCGCCGATTGGGGGTTTAGGGTTTTTGCGTCCGCCGAGATGACCTGCATTTTCTGTTCCTGGGGCGGTGGCTTGTCAGAGTTTAGGAGTCATTGACCTCCTGCGGGCTGCGGTGTATGCTGATGGGGGAAAACCTCAAGGGTTGCTTGAAACTTGGGTGTTGGGGATAAGTGTACTTCTAGTTCTAGCATGTGATAGTTGTGAAATCTGAATTCAATTTTGCGAAATGGGAGGAAAGAAGGGGATGGCTTGTGCAATTGGTGTGGCAAAGCTGCTTCCTGCTTTGAAATTGGTGTGGGCTTCTGATGTGCCGTCGGTGCGGCTTCTCTTCTCCCCTGGGAGTAGGTGACAGGGTATTTTGTGCTTCAGCAATGTTTCTGCAGCACACATTGGATCTCGTCGCCTGGTATTTTCACCAAGTTATGAAGTGTTCTGTGCATCTTCTTATAGAATATTCAGTTCCCACAATGTTCATCTGCATCGGGTTATTTAACTAACCTGATGGTTATGACTTTACTTTTCCTCGCTAACTGTGAAACCCTGTTGATTTAGCTATTGAGTTCAGAGTTTTGCAAGTTCATTCTGCTGAAAATATTTACTAGGCTTGTCCTGGTTTGTTGCTTAAAACAGTTTTATCCCAGAACTTTGCCAACTATGTTGGCACTTGACACTGATGTACATGCACATCTTCCAAGTTTTGAACAGCCTTGTGTTGTTACCATCACGTTTGTTTCAAATGTACCTTGTTGGTATCATTGAAAACTCTTGTCTACTGTGTTCTCTTGTTGGTGCTTATTGTTATTTTGTTTTGGAGATGATATCTTTCTGGTGCATAGATATCACTACCTTAGAGTGTGTTATGTTCTAGCTGTTCAGGTTGTCGGACTTCCTGTCATATTCGACAAGTCAAAAGGGACCACCTTGTCTTCTGCATATAACCTGACAAATATCATTAGTATTCATATTATTTAACATTATATCATTTTAATTCATAAACTGCAGGAGTGTTTTGTGTGCCAAGGAAATGCCTGCCTCTAACAACCAGGCTGCTGAAGCCAGCAAGGGCACCAATGCCAGGAAAATTGGCCCACCAGGGCACAAAATTCGCATACGTCTGCCACCAAGAAAGAGTTTGGCTGAGGGTGTTCAGACCACGAGAACAGTAGTACCTGAGGATACTAAAAACTACCAAGTGTCTGAACATACTGATATCAACATGCCAAGCACAACCATTAT
Source organism: Echinochloa crus-galli (assembly GCA_900205405.1). Taxonomy (NCBI): domain Eukaryota; kingdom Viridiplantae; phylum Streptophyta; class Magnoliopsida; order Poales; family Poaceae; genus Echinochloa; species Echinochloa crus-galli. The sequence continues at coordinate 1,675,038 of OAMR01000202.1, read as the reverse complement.
GGACACTAAAGTGAAGGATGAGGAGGCACTGCGCATTCGATCCGTGTGCAATTCCGCGCGGCGAAGCGACGATCGGGGGTCGGGTTGCTGCTTCGGAGGTTCGACGGATGCTTCCCCCCTGGGTTGGGGCGCGATTCTCGGCCCGCGCACCTCGGGCGCCGATTGGGGGTTTAGGGTTTTTGCGTCCGCCGAGATGACCTGCATTTTCTGTTCCTGGGGCGGTGGCTTGTCAGAGTTTAGGAGTCATTGACCTCCTGCGGGCTGCGGTGTATGCTGATGGGGGAAAACCTCAAGGGTTGCTTGAAACTTGGGTGTTGGGGATAAGTGTACTTCTAGTTCTAGCATGTGATAGTTGTGAAATCTGAATTCAATTTTGCGAAATGGGAGGAAAGAAGGGGATGGCTTGTGCAATTGGTGTGGCAAAGCTGCTTCCTGCTTTGAAATTGGTGTGGGCTTCTGATGTGCCGTCGGTGCGGCTTCTCTTCTCCCCTGGGAGTAGGTGACAGGGTATTTTGTGCTTCAGCAATGTTTCTGCAGCACACATTGGATCTCGTCGCCTGGTATTTTCACCAAGTTATGAAGTGTTCTGTGCATCTTCTTATAGAATATTCAGTTCCCACAATGTTCATCTGCATCGGGTTATTTAACTAACCTGATGGTTATGACTTTACTTTTCCTCGCTAACTGTGAAACCCTGTTGATTTAGCTATTGAGTTCAGAGTTTTGCAAGTTCATTCTGCTGAAAATATTTACTAGGCTTGTCCTGGTTTGTTGCTTAAAACAGTTTTATCCCAGAACTTTGCCAACTATGTTGGCACTTGACACTGATGTACATGCACATCTTCCAAGTTTTGAACAGCCTTGTGTTGTTACCATCACGTTTGTTTCAAATGTACCTTGTTGGTATCATTGAAAACTCTTGTCTACTGTGTTCTCTTGTTGGTGCTTATTGTTATTTTGTTTTGGAGATGATATCTTTCTGGTGCATAGATATCACTACCTTAGAGTGTGTTATGTTCTAGCTGTTCAGGTTGTCGGACTTCCTGTCATATTCGACAAGTCAAAAGGGACCACCTTGTCTTATCATTAGTATTCGTATTATTTAACATTATATCATTTTAATTCTTAAACTGCAGGCGTGTTTTGTGTGCCAAGGAAATGCCTGCCTCTAACAACCAGGCTGCTGAAGCCAGCAAGGGCACCAATGCCAGGAAAATTGGCCCACCAGGGCACAAAATTCGCATACGTCTGCCACCAAGAAAGAGTTTGGCTGAGGGTGTTCAGACCACGACAACAGTAGTACCTGAGGATACTAAAAACTACCAAGTGTCTGAACATACTGATATCAACATGCCAAGCACAACCATTATGGACACTAAAGTGAAGGATGAGGAGGCATGGAGCAAAGCCACAGGAGAAGGGAAATGCCGAGAAGCAAATAGCAACTGCCTAACCAAAACTATGCCAAAGGACACATCACCTGAAGAGGCTAATTTCATTGTCTCAAGCCTGAAGCTGACTACCTCTACTGAAGTGCAGGTTAAAGAGGAAAGCAGTTATCCTGTAAGAAAGGAGCTGTGTGAAGAGGGAGACAAAAACATCATGAGTGAGGAGCTGCTTCTTGAGGACACAAGGAACACATCTAGGAAGGAACCATACCAAGGAGCTATCAAGGTTACCCCAAGGAATAACCTTTCAGTAATCAGAGTGCATGGTGAAGTGGAAAAGAATAGCTCCAGCAACATAAAAAACATCATGAGTGAGGAGCTGCCTCTTGAGGACACAAGCAACGAACCTAGGAAGGAATCATACGAAGGAGCTACCAAGATTAGCCCAAGAAAGGACCTGTCAGTCATCAGAGTGCATGATGAAGAGGAAAAGAATAGCTCCAGCAACATCATCCTGGGCAAGAACCTGCTCTATGAGACAAAGAGCATTTGCTCAAGCAAGGGGGTAACTGAAGAGGCTATGATCAACAACCCAAGGAAGATCATGACAACCTCTGCAGTGAAGGGCAAGGAGTCAAATGACAACTCTGTGGGGGATAACCTGTTCGAAGAATCTAGAAAGAACATTGCCACTGCAAAGCTGTCTACTGAGGCTATAAATTCTGCCCCAAGCAGAAGACCAGCTGATCCAGCTAATGACAAGAAATCTATCAAAAAGTTGCGCACTTCTGTGGCACAGGCTACTGGTACCAGCCATAACACTTCTGGAATGAAATTTTCTACCTCTGTTGGCCTGGCTGTGGAAAGTGCCGGAACTGCATTCTTGGAGGCTGCAAAAGAGTATAAAGAGTTTGAGGAGAAGGTTAAGAGAACCATATATCTTGACAACCTGTCTTTCCTAGCTACCGATGCAGTCATAAAGATGGCTTTGAACCAATTTGGGAATGTGAGAGAAGTCCATTTTCTGACCAACTACACAGTTCCATTTGACATTCCTCAATCCGCATTCGTTGAAATGGAAACTGAGAAGGATGCTGAGCATGTGGTCAATATGCTAGATGAGTTCCTATTTATGATGTCTGGCATGCCTAGGCCTGTGAGGGCAAAGCGAGCCACAGCAGAAATGTTCCATGACCGTCCATGGAAACCTGTTAAAAAATTAGAATTCTGTTGGATGAGCCCTACAGACCCTGATTATCATAATGTCAGAAAGTTTAAGATAATGTCTAAGAGACATGAAGTGGAGAACTTATCACTAATCAAGGTAAAATCTTGTTCTTGTTGGCAGCTGTGTTGCTAGACCTCAGTTCCAAATTCTATTAACTAATAGCTATCATTCTGTCTCAAAGTTCTCTAAAATTTTGAAGCATATCCATTTCAGAATTGAAGCATGTCTCTAAAAATCATTCTTCAGAAGTTTTTACAGCAGTAAAATTTTGAGTAAAAGACTGTTTATCTCAGTCATGTCACCCTGCATGTGATGTGTCTTTTAGTGCCCTTCTGTTGGCATTGTGCTTACTTATTTCGTTGAATCCTTGTAGAATCAATTGCAAGAGGAACTATTGCTCGCAAAGCATCAGCAGGACAACCTGAATTGTAATTACAGGAAGCTTGAAAGTATAGACAGTGCCATTCTGACTGGATATGTTAATCGTCTCACTCGCATTTATAACCTCAATTTCGACGGAGTCTATTGAAGCAACGGATGAACATGGCCCCTTTTTGTTACCTCGGTTTTAATGTTTGTAGAGCTGTTGGTATCAATCTTACATAGTTTATCACATATTCACAGTGTGGACTACATGCAGGAGATGTAGCTGCCTTGTTTTTCATTTAGAATTGAACGATCTGTTGATGGTGTGCTGTATAGATGGGCAAAGGGAGAACTTGGGTGCTCAAATTACTGAACAAACTTGCATGTTTTAACTGGGCTGATTCAACATCAATGTCAACTTTGTTTGTGGAATAATAATTTTGGTTTATCCCAATCAAAGGTTAAGTTGTTCACAGTTCACATCAATATTGAGCACCTGCATTTTATCACGTGGCAGTGGCGATTCAGGATTAGCCATTTAATATGTCAGGTAACATGTAAGTCTAGCAGCTTGGCTGTGTTTAGTTTTCAAACTTTCTCTCTCCAAACTTTACTATTCACCTATCACATCAAATCACTCTCCTCATGCATGGAGCACTAAACGTAGGTAAATAAAAAAAATTAGTTGCATGGTTTTGATGTACACGACGAGACGAATCTTTTGAGCATAGTTAGGTCATAGTATGACAATGTTTACCACAAACAAACGTACGCTACAGTGTTTGATGTGACTTTTTCACCTCCTCTTTTCACCCTCTTTTTAGGAACTAAACACACCCCAAAAAGACACCCCAAAAAGAAAACATATAGGTCCTGGGGGCTACATATAAGTGGGATAATATGGTGTCAATTTGGGCTGAGTGGTAACAGCCCTTCTGCTTTCAAAGAGGAAAATTAACACGATCCCATTTCCCGTATGTACATGTTCAGCAAGCTCCAGACCAAGTCCAGAATTGCAATTTTTCTGTGCTTCCTGAATCTCAACGATTAGGTTGATGCAACAAACTCATGTGGAAGAAGATAATACAATGAACTTACAAACTGCATATGTCTAAAGTATAATAAATCTGCACAAAAAAAAGTAAAGGCCAAATAGTAATGAAGAAATTCCGTTTCAGCTATTGTACATGTAGCGGCTTCACTCGTGGTCAATGTCAAAATCATCATCAGAGCCACACTCAAGAAACGAGCCAATAGACTTGCGAAAGATGATAAAAGACTTGTCATCCTGGGTAAACAAAGCCATGAAATTGAAATGTGCAATCAGTACAGGAATCTGTACTTGGGACTAAGGAAGATGTGGCGGAAGAGGAGCAAGCAGATGTAGATATATGAGCAAGATGTACCTTCTTCATCCTTTTGACAGATTGTTCTGCATATGTTATCTTCTCTGAGAATGTTTTGTCAAGTTCTCCTAACGTGGTGGTCTCCATCTTCTCTGTTTGAGAAAATGGTAGTCAGGTAAACAACAGTCCGGCGCACTAAATTGGCAAATCGTCCCATTACTTACTGTGATGTTTGTATTGCTCAAGCAATTTCTTCTTCTCAACTTCAACTTTTGAGAACAGATCTGCACAGAACACATAAAGATTTCAGTTGATAGGCTGACATTTCTGCCAAGTCATGCTCTTTACAGGCACATCATTCAAATTCATCCAGAATTTCAGATAGGTAGCAACCAGTCAACAACAGCAAATTTGGTAAACAAAGTACACATGTTCATTCAAAAGTGTCCTCCAAATTCAATATGCAGTAACAAAATCAAGCATCCTAGAGTAAATACTACTAGTTTGAAGTTTCTTTCGAAAGGAAAACGAGGCACCCTTCATACCTAACTGAAGGAAACTATGGGAAACAACAATCAGAAACGACAACTAGCTCTTTTTTGACCTACCTTTGAAAGTCTGCATGTGCACATCCTTTTCTTTACAGAACATTTCATATGTTTCTTGAAACTTGATGTACTCTTCGTTCAGTGAATTCTCACACTGCTAAAAGTACAAACCTCATGTCATTTTAGTACAAAATAATACCCTGTAAGGCAATTATGTACGAATACCTCATTGGAAGTGTTTGACAGCACTTTCAACAAATTCTGCCTGCATGTATAAATACAAACACATATTAGTGTGTTCTCAATGGAGATTAATATTTTTATTTAGCTCTCTGTAACTGGTTTCAGATGCCCCGGCTAACTGCCAAGTTATACACTAGTACACTCCAAGAAGAACAGAGTTTATGGATCGTGGAACACGAATAAGCTTGCAAACAAAATACCTTTCCTTCTCAAATTTCAGCTGGGTTTCTTCTAGCATAGTCTGAATATCCGCTGCCACACTACAGGTTCAGAAAACAATTTAACAACAAAAGCCTAGTCATACATATTAAATAACAGACTTTCAGATTTCAACAGATCATTCATTTAGCATACAGTAGAATGAGGAAAATATGATGGGTCCCATGTATAAACATACTCTTAGAAAGACGAGATTATGTCGAGGTAAACTTTTTTAAAAAAAAACTACAAGACTCGAGAAATATAACTATCCGGTTTCATACTCCTGCTGTCTACAATTTTGAAGTGCTGCCTTTTATAAATAGAAAATAGGAAGATAATATTAATGGTTGTGAGTGCATAAAAGGAAACCTAGAGATGGGTGCAGTTAAAATTCAAAACAGTGATATCAACTAAAGAATCAGGTTAAATCCCAGGAAGAGCAAATGAGCACATTTGCATCTGTCAAATACACTGCCTTTCCCCCTTTCATTCACTGCAGAATCACGAGACATTCATCGAAGTCCAAAAAGGCAGCACGATTGCATGGATTACAGATAAGGCTGGATTTCAGCAGAACTATGTGATCTTGACACAAAAACTACCGAGTGTAATGAAACTAGCATACATAGAACAAACGAGTTCAATACAGTTATTAACAACACTATGCGATTAGCTCAATTGGTTCCCCAAGAGAAATTAAGCTCAAAATTAGAGGTCTAATAGATGATCGAGAGGAAATTCAAGGCCCTCCCCGGGTGGTGACTCACCTGGCGATGATCTGCTCGCACATCTTCTGGCCGTCCTTGTTGGCCCCGCCCTTGATGAGCCGCAGCAGGTACACGATCTCCCTCAAGTCGCTGCCGCCGCGTCCATGCCATTAAGCATCGCAAATCAGGCCAAGAAATCAAGAGAGCAGGACCATTCGCCATCCAACGAGCCGAATCGAAAGAGGAATTATTCCAGAACGAGGCTGTAGGGGAGGGGAGGGGAGGGAGGCGCCGAGGCGGCACCTGACGAGGCCCCCGTCGCAGTCCGAATCGGAGTCGCCGTCGGAGCCGGAGTCTTCAGAGTCACGGGGCCGCCTGGCCGGGATCCGAGCGCCGCCGGTGGGGGTCGTCCGCCCTCCGCCGCCGCGGGGAGTCGTCGCCAGCGGCATCGCCGGGGGAACGGAAGAGGTGGGGAGGGAAAAGCCGAAAATACGGTGGGGACTGGGAGGTGGGAAATTTCAAATTTCGTGAATTCCAGTGGTGGGCCCCGCGAAAATGACGAGGGGTTGAGTGGGCCAAATCTGTTTGGGGCTTCAAGCCCACTTAAATTTCAGTTGTATGCCTTTGGGCCCAGTGGTATTCTCTTCCCGCTGTGTGGGCTTTAATCGACCAAATTACTCCCCCAAGTATGGATAGAGTCTTGGATATAACCCCTAAAGTATGTTTTTGGTTTAAATCACTCCCATAACTATGTAAATTGATCTAACCTATCCTTTTGTAAAATTTGTCCTTTTTCTTTTTCTCCATTCAGAAATGTAGTTTTCAATTCAAATTTTGTGAGATGATAGTAAACATAGTAATTCATTACTAACAAATATATTATAAAATTTTCATCATTCTTTTTTTCAAAAATTTTATCACTATAGTTAGTTTAATATTAAATGTCACAGTCTATCAAAATAATGATAAAAAGCATAATACATTTTTAAAAAATAAGTTACAACATTCTCTATCACTCCATAAAATTTCAGCTTAAAACTTGACTTGTGCAAAGAGAAAAAAAAGACAAATCCTATTAAGGGGTAGATTAGATAAATTAACATGGTTGTGGGAGTAATTTGAACCAAAACATACTTTAGATCTGTCTTTAGACTTTGATCATATTTGAGGGAAGTAATTTGGACCATTTTTTCTAAAAAAAATAGCATGATCATTTCGAGAGGTAGTTTATCTTTATGGAACTTCTACATCATTTTTTTTTGAGGAAACAGGAGGGGAGCCCCCTACTGATTATATATTATAAAAAGATAAGAAAAAAACAGAGTCTGTTTCTAAGGAACAAAGAAAGAAAGAAAGAAAATCAAAATTACATCGAAGCGTCTATCCATGCTGACATTGCCAGGTGCAACTGTTCATTTGCTCTAAGCATAGCTAAGGCAAACTCATTCCTGAAACGTGCTCTTACTGCCTGTAATGATGGCTGAATGTTACTGAAGATCAAGTCATTTCTAGCCATCCAAGCCATAAGTATAATTATCTCCATGAAGAATGCCACATTTAACTGTTGTCGGAAAGATACGAGAGCTTCAAATGGGTTGAAATCCGTAACTTGGACTCCTATGAGATCCCAGCATTCTTGAGCAAAGGGGCACTGTAGAAACAGATGCTCTAGAACTTCTTCATTTGGGCTTATGCATAGAACGCAGTCATAGCTTTGAAGGTGCATATTTTTTCTGCGCAGTAAGTGTCTTGTGCTTAATCTATCTTTCATCAGTAACCAAAAAAAAACACTTTATGCTTGTGCTGTACACACGATTTCCACAGACACTTAAAACCTGGATGTGTGTCCCTATGCCCCATCAGTTGCTTGTATGCCTTTTTGGAGGAGAAAATACTATTACCCCAAATATAGCTCCATGTATCACTTTCTTCTGTGACTGGCAGATTTTCAATTATTTGAGCTATTTCCAATAGTTGCTGAAAGGCTTCGTCTGATAATGGTAAGTGAAAAATCTGGCTTACATCTGTTGAAATTTTCATGTTCCTTACTGTTATTTCTGGTGCTGAAGCAAATGAGAATAATTCTGGGTAAGATTGGCTAGGCACTAAACCATTCCATTGGTCATACCAAAAATAGCATGAAGAAGTATGTTTTGGTTCAAATTACTCCCACAACCATGTTAATTTATCTAATCTACCCCTTAATAGGATTTGTCTTTTTTTTCTCTTTGCACAAGTCAAGTTTTAAGCTGAAATTTTATGGAGTGATAGAGAATGTTGTAACTTATTTTTTAAAAATGTATTATGCTTTTTATCATTATTTTGATAGACTGTGACATTTAATATTAAACTAACTATAGTGATAAAATTTTTGAAAAAAAGAATGATGAAAATTTTATAATATATTTGTTAGTAATGAATTACTATGTTTACTATCATCTCACACAAAATTTGAATTGAAAACTACATTTCTGAATGGAGAAAAAGAAAAAGGACAAATTTTACAAAAGGATAGGTTAGATCAATTTACATAGTTATGGGAGTGATTTAAGAGTAATTTGAACCAAAACATACTTTAGATAGTTATTTAGACTTTGATCATATTTGAGGGAAGTAATTTGGACCATTTTTTCTAAAAAAAATAGCATGATCATTTCGAGAGGTAGTTTATCTTTATGGAACTTCTACATCATTTTTTTTTGAGGAAACAGGAGGGGAGCCCCCTACTGATTATATATTATAAAAAGATAAGAAAAAAACAGAGTCTGTTTCTAAGGAACAAAGAAAGAAAGAAAGAAAATCAAAATTACATCGAAGCGTCTATCCATGCTGACATTGCCAGGTGCAACTGTTCATTTGCTCTAAGCATAGCTAAGGCAAACTCATTCCTGAAACGTGCTCTTACTGCCTGTAAAGAGGGCTGAATATTGTTGAATATCAAGTCATTTCTAGCCATCCAAATACACCAAGCCATAAGTATAATTATCTCCATGAAAAATGCCACATTTAACTGTGCCTGGAAAGATACGAGAGCTTCAAGTGGGTTGAAATCCGTAACTTGGACTCCTATGAGATCCCAACATTCTTGTGCAAAAGGGCACTGTAAAAATAGATGCTCTAGAACTTCTTCATTTGGGCCTATGCATAGAACACAGTCATAGCTTTGAAGGTGCATGTTTTTTCTGCGCAGTAGATGTCTTGTGCTTAATCTATCTTTTAGCAATAACCAAAAAAACACTTTATGCTTGTGCTGTACACAAGATTTCCACAACCACTTAAAACCAGGGTGCGTGTCTCTATGCCCCATCAGATGTTTGTATGCTTTTTTGGAGGAGAAAATACCATTACCCCAAATATAGCTCCATGTATCATATTCCTCCGTGACTGGCAGATTCTCAATTATTTGAGCTATTTCCAATAGTTGCTGGAAGGCTTCATCTGACAAAGGTAAGTGAAAAATCTGGCTTACATCTGTTGAAATTTTCATGTTCCTTACTGTTATTTCTGGCGCTGAAGCAAATGAGAATAATTCTGGGTAAGTTTGGCTAGGCACTAAACCATTCCATTGGTCATACCAAAAATAGCATGAAGTTCCATTGAAGACAGCGGGTGCAGCTATTCCTTTGTATGTGTCAATGAGCTTCAACATATCTCTCCACCAAAAAGACCCCACCTTTCTTGTGCTTGGCAAGGTTCCATTATTGTAATAACAACTCCAGACTAAATTCACCCATGGCAGATCTGCTCTGTTGAAGAACTTGTGGAAGTTTTTTAACAAGAGTGCCTCATTTTGTGTTTGTAACCTGATAATCCCCAAGCCCCCTTCTTCTTTAGGTAAACAAACCATCTCCCAGGCTGCTTTTGGTGGTTTTTTAGCATTTATATCTGATCCTCTCCACAAGCAATGTTTCCTGTACTTGTCAACTTGTTTAATCACTGTTTTGTGCATTTTGAAGGTACAAAGAAAGAAGGTGGGCAGAGAAGTGAATACAGAATTTGTCAATTGTAACTTTCCAGCTTGTGACAAGTACATCGAAGTGCTGAGAAGCCTTCTTTCACATCTTGTAATCAAAGGCAGAAATTCCTGGATCCTTGGTCTGGTTGTCCCTAGAGGCAAACCCAGATATGTGAGAGGTATCATCATAGACTTTGAATAATTGACCTTTAAACCAGTTGTTGCCCCAAAGGCCTGCAGCAAGCTTTTAAGGAAGAACAGCTGCCTTGGGCAACCTTTCATAAGAATCAACGTGTCATCTGCATACTGCAGGATTGGAAAATCTTCACTTATAGACAAATCTATTGGCAGCTGCAACAAATCCATCTGCTTGGCTTTATTTATGAGTGTCTGCAAGAAATCAGCTGCTAGAACAAAGAGAAGAGGAGATAGGGGATCTCCTTGCCTTACCCCTCTCTTACAATGAAAAGTCTTGCCAGGCACACCATTAAGAAGAACTGCTGAAGTCCCTGAACTTAGAATTCTTGCTGTCCATTGCAACCATTTGGCACTAAGACCTTTGCTCCTAAGAATGTCAAGGACTGCACTGTGTTCTAGCTTGTCGAATGCCTTTTCAAAATCCAGTTTTAGGATAATAATCTCCTTCTTTGATTGCTGACAAAGGTGAATATACTCAAAACTCCAGGCTAAACAATCTTGGATGGTTCTATTCTTTATAAATCCATACTGGTTCTTATGTAGTAACTGAGTTATAACAGCTTGCAATCTGTTTGCCAAAAGCTTTGTAATGATTTTTATTGAGATATTTAGCAGAGAAATGGGTCTATAATCTGATGGTGTTTGGGGTGTGTCTACCTTTGGAATCAATGTAATGAAAGACCCATTCAAGCTTTTCAAACAAATTTCTCCCTCCTGAAATGCATGACATAACTCATAGAAGTCTTTTTTGATTATATGCCAACACTTCTTAATAAAATCAGTGTTAAAGCCATCAGGCCCAGGTGATTTGTGTGATGGTAGTGATTGCACTACTTTATCTATTTCCTCATCTGTGAAGGGCTGTTCTAAATGACCAAGACCCTCACTTCTCTGCAGCAGATTTTCCAAGATGAAGATATGCTCTGTTTGTTCTGTCTGACTGAGCCTCTCTTTGACAGTTTCCCAAAGTATCTTAGCTTTTTCTGCATGAGTGGTATGGATTTTCTGCATGATGTACATCATTTTCTTAACGTGACATTTCAAATATTTTTTTAAAAGGCCAGTTAATTCAAACCTTATAAGAGTTTGGATGCCATATTTTGATAAAGTCGCTTTATAGGTTGAAGCACATATTTGGTGAAGGTGACCCGGTTCTTTTATTCTTCTAACACAAAACATTCTAAAGAGTGAAATGTAAGGGTATTTTCTTGGCCATGAATGAAAATAAATTTTTGTATACATGCTTCAACCCTAGACATTTTTTTGAAACTTAAACCTACTACTAGACATTTTGAATTTGGTGAGCATTTGTAGCATGGTTGGTGGCTGCCACCTTTTGCTCACGAGAAACCATCTTTTTTACTTGGTTTTTGTGCAAAAGTGAGGAAAAAAACCCGATGGTTTTCTGCTCTGCTCCGGCCGCCCCGCACCGAGCAACACGCAGCCCTGTCTCCTCGGCCTGCGCGCCCCCTTCCCGCCAGAACCCCAGCAACCCTAAACCCCCCTATGCCCCGCGCCGCCGCCGGCCATGCGCCGCCGCTGCCTCCCGCTCCTCCCTCTCCGACACTTGTTCCGCCCCGCCGCGCCCGCCCGTAGCTCCTCCGACCCGTCCGCGATGCCGCCCGTGCTCCGGTATTGCGTCTCCGCCCCTTTTCCTCTGCTTCCTTGTCAGGGTTCGTTGTTAAGTTAACCTTATTCAACGGACTCTTGGGAAGGGGAAGAACCACGCAATGTGGGACTGGGATTGGTGGGGTTCTTGTACCCAAGGCGTTACTAGTGTGTGTGTGGTAATATGAGGGCTTCTAGTTCTAGATGCTTAGTGCCTAACATGGAAATTTCTCTTTTCCTCCTACTGAATTGTGGTAGTTGTTTGTTTTGGGATGTAAATTTAATTCTCAACTATCAGGATTCAGGACAGAGATTAGTTGTTGCAATGTGTGATCCTGCCACTTCATTGACATGGCTTGTAGATGTTGAGTACAGAGCTAATTAATGTTCTAGTGGGTTCACGTAATTAGGAAACTCTAATTGGTTCACTTGATTAGGAAGCTAGGGACATTCACGAATTTGTTCCAGATAGTTTCATGGTTAAATACATAAATGATGGATTCAGCTTGTCCTGTCTTTGATACTATGTTTTATAATTGTTCCTGAATGATGACCACCAAAGTGTTTGGCTGAATAGATTCCTTGTGGAAAGTTTGTCATTCTGCTTGTCTCCTGAGAGTCCTAACATATTCTCTGAAATGCTGCAGCCCGTGGGTGGGTCTGCTGAGAAGATGGTTCAGTTTCTGCAAAGTTCTGTCGGAATCATTCACAAGAACCATGCAGAGAGCATAGCGTCCTTCGTGAAAGACAGTGTTGTTGGGGAACTGAAAGTGGAGAGCGAGATGCCTGTAATGCAATCAACCAAGGACAAGAGAATCACCTTTTGTGTTGAGGGAAACATCAGTGTGGGGAAGTCTACCTTCCTACAGAAGATTGCCAATGAGACAGTTGAACTGCGTGATCTTGTGGAGATTGTACCTGAGCCAGTGTCAAAATGGCAGGATATTGGTCCAGATCATTTCAATATTTTGGGTGCCTTTTATGCTGAACCACAGAGGTACGCCTACACATTCCAAAACTATGTGTTTGTAACAAGGCTCATGCAAGAAAAGGAGTCCTCTGGAGGAATAAAGCCGCTCAGATTGGTGGAGCGGAGCATCTTCAGTGACCGAATGGTATGAGTTTTTCTTTTGGCTCCTTGCTATGCTGTAGACTTGTAACCAACAACTTTACATGTTACACACATAGGTCAAAAGTGGTGTGTCTTTTAATACCCATATAGCCAATTCAAAAGAAATGGAAATGTATACTGCTGTCCTTTGCAGGACTTAGTACTGTCAGAAATCTCGTTGTTTGCCCTTTTTTTTGTTTCCTGTTCTATCTGGTGCAGTGCAGATAGCAAATGATTACTTTTTGGTGCATGCCCTTCTGCAGGTGTTTGTTCGTGCTGTTCATGAAGCTAATTGGTTGAATGGAATGGAGCTTAGCATTTATGACTCTTGGTTTGACCCTGTGCTTTCATCTCTTCCTGGCCTTATCCCTGATGGATTTATCTACCTTAGAGCTACCCCTGATACTTGTCACAAGAGAATGATGCTTCGAAGTAGATCTGAAGAAGGAAATGTCACATTGCAGTATCTGCAAGATTTGCATGAGAAACATGAAGGCTGGTTACTGCCTTCTCAACATGGGGATCGCAGACTACTGTTAGCAAGCCAATTGCCGCATAGCATGGACTACTCCTTGCACCCTGATATTAAAGATAGAGTGTTCTATCTAGAAGGGAGTCATATGCATTCTAGTATCCAGAAAGTAAGCATCCACACGTTTCCTTTCTTGTGAAAAGTTGTTATTCAGCATAGAAACTGATTTATATATGTAATTTAGGTCCCTGCTCTTGTACTGGACTGCGAACCAAACATTGACTTTAGCCGGGATGTCGAAGCTAAAAGAAAGTAAGTTTGACGGTTACCCATTCATATACTCAATTGTCTTACTTTGCTGCAACTTTCCCTAAATCTGTTATCTTGTTCTCTGAGGTTCTACTTGACTATCAAACACCTTTTTTTTTTGAGAAGATCGAATTGTATTGTTTTGCTTACACAAGATATCCCATGCTTTGAGTTCAGCCATTGGAAACTCTTAACTTTGACGGCTAATAATTGCACAAAAGTTATCATGCTGTATTACTTGCTGTCAGAATTATGGTTCCACAACGCCCTGATAACAATTTTGTTTTGCACAAACAACACTAATTCAGTTTCCCTGTTAATGTAGGTACGCATTGCAAGTTGCGAAATTTTTTGAATTTGTGAAGAAACTGAAGGAAGTTTCACCAGCCCAAAACACTGATGCGAAAGCCAAGAATCCACAAATCTTGCTTCCTCAGAATGGGGGTCTATTACTCCGCAATGGCAGCCATTTGTCTGAATCTCGTTTGAATCCACTGACTTTGTAATGGGCAATACCATCTGTTTCATGGTAGGGGCGATAGTTGTAGGAAATCCTAGACTTCAGTGAGGGTTGCATCTTAGTATTTCTTTAGGTTATCAGTTCTCATATTCTCCAGCTGAAAGAAAACTGCACAAAATGACAATCCATAGTAATTAACTACTGAAGTTAGATCAGCTCAACTCATTTTCATCAAAATTTGTGCAGCTTTCTTTACTGTGGAACAAAGTAGCATATTTCAAACAGTTTGCTCTGCAACTCTAAGCTTCTGGATTGCCATCTGCAGGATGGTGTATGTCTGGAGATAGGCATTAGTTCATCTGTAAATGATCTGTAGGTTGTTTGGTGGTTGTGGTATTGCATTTGACTAAAATGCATGTTCCCTAATGCAAGCTCTGTATTAGTGCTCCGTGTTTGTTACTTTCCTAGTAGAGTATTTGAATTATTCTGAAGGCATGCCTAAGCACCAATAAATGCTATGGTGGTTAAAGGTTACATCTACTGTAATTCCATATTAGTTTCAAAATTTATCTGGACTGTTGTCATTGAGCTCAATGGAGTGAGTGTTCTGAAATTTGCGGATTCGAAGACTCCATATGGTGCAGGGTTTATACTGACAACTCATGAGAATTCTGCCAACTTGGCAGCTTCTTTTGGACCTAAGTCTAGAAAGTCCCGTATCGAAAACGAAAGTCACCATGTTCTAGGAAAGCCGTCTTTTCTTGTTTGGCTTATTCGACAGATGCTGTTTGCTATTAATATCTTTTGACTTCTCCGTATCATCTGCTGGGAACATTCTGATTAGTGCCTTTGGTGTCACTTTTAGTGGATGAGTGACACTCTTCCATTCTTAGTCACGCGGTTCAGTGGTTGGTTCTGTATTTCAACAGTGATTTCTGGGACGACGACGACACGTGCATCATGTTCAAAAGTGTGTCTGCCATGTACCGTACAGAAACATAGCTAAGTTAGTTGAATGGAGAATTGGAGACATCAGCTCTTTTTTCAGTGGAAGGGTCAGGTTAGTGGCTCTTGCTATCGACCAATATAGAAACTGATTGGTAGGCCCAAGGCCAATTGCTGCATGCATGGAGGATGCAGAATTGGACGCAGGATTGCAATGGTGCATGCAGAATTTGCAGGCAGCGGTACGGTGTTCCGAGGTGATGGGGGTATGCTCACCTAATTTGGCATCTGGTAACAGTGTTATTGCAATAAACCAGAGCAGTTGGTTCCTGAATCATGCACTCAGTTGATGGCATGACCGATGAAGCAGGAATATTTTGACTTATCAGCTGAGAAATTTGGGAAAGGAGAATATGTGGCATTTTTTTATTGTTTTTCTATGTGCATGTTTTGAATATAGTGCAATGGAGACACTGAGCTCACCCGATTGAATCCAAATATGTTAAGTGACACCGAGCATTTACCATGACAGTGAAATGAGATGGACCTCCGGTGTGGCAGAACGAGAAACTCTCCATTGTATTATTCCGAATAGCTAGCAAATCTAGTTAGTAGACTTTGTAGCAAAAACCAGGTGAAAAAAAAAAGTTTGTTATATCAACGCAATGCTTATTCCTATCTTGCATTTTGCATTGTCAGTTAGAACAAAGCATAATGTTCCACAGTCATATTAATAATCAGGACTAACGGTGCGTTATTATGCATTTTAAGGTGTATTAGATACACATTGGGAACTTAGGTTGATTGTTCCTGACATTGAATTTTTGTGCTTCTGAGGGGTTTGCTGCCCTTGATGGTATAAGCACTTTGGTCCTGTCCCATTACCATCACATGCAGTCTTTTTTTTGAGAACGTGCATAGCACGTATTTTATTAAGAAGAAGAGAATTACAGCTAGGCAACCTTAGAAGAACCTCTAAGGCGCGGAGATACAAAGAAAACAGCTACAACGACCAACAACAGCAACTAAAACGACAAGAGGAAGCAAACACTTGCTAACCACCGAAGCACCAACAACTGATACAAACGACACAAGACGCCTGAAGCCCTAAGACAAGCCAACACCTGCAGAAGGGACACTCGGAACACCAGCACGTCATCAAATCTCTACTATCCCGGAGCCAGGGCAGAGTGAGAGGGCCATGCAAGACAATGCCTCCAAGAAGAACGCGACGCCGACGCCGCCATCGTCCGACTGTCCACAAAGGGGGCAGTCCAAGTCTTCACCTGGCAAAGCCGAATGAGTTTGGTGGCCGAGACAACGCCCCCAACAGGGTAAACTACGTTGAAGAACGCAGCCGTTGTCCGCACCGGCCAATGCCGTGCAAGGCTTTCGCCAGAAGGCTACCAAATCCAACTCCACACTGCGACCGACCACCAGGAAGAGAACAAGATCGATGGAATGGCAGCGAGTAATCCAAGTTGATGACAATGAAGAACCACTGCAGATGTTGCACGACCAAGAGCGACCAAGAAACTACCCAGGATTCACCAGATGTGAGGCGCTTGACCAAAGAAGGATTCATTGATGTTGAAGCACTTGACCAAAGACACCTCAGAGGGCATGTGGACGAGGGCGTCGGCCCACATGAGAGAGGAGGCGGCCACCAGCGAAGGTGGAGCTGGCGGCGGTGCCACCGTCCCCAGGGCGTCGGCGTCAAAGGGTGGCAAAGCCGGTCCAGGGATGTGGCGGCCGGCGGCGACGGTCACGGCTCGGGCCGATGGCGGGCCCGCCAGATCCGAGGGAAAAGGAGCGTCCCCCAGATCCGGCGGCCGGGGACGACCGGGAAGAGGGGTGGTGGCGACCCGTGCGAGGGCCGGCGGAGGAGGGCGGGACGCCGGTGAAGAGGCCGTCGGCGGCGAGCGAGGCACCGGCGAAGGTGGCCATGGCGCCAGCCGACGGCAGCCCGCCAGATCTGAGGGGGTGGGGCACCGGGCGCAGGTCCCCCAGATCCGGAGGCCAGTGGCGACCAGAGCACGAGGAGCCGGCGGCGGTGGGCGGGGCGTCGGCGACGACAAACGACCGAATCTAGGGTTGTTTTGTGGTGGTGGCGCAGCACGAGAAGTAGCGACCAACGGAGGGAAGGGAGAGGGAGGGGGGAGGGGGGCCGCCGCCGCCGCCACGAGCCAACGGAGGAGACCGCCCCTGCGGCGGCGGCGTGTCACCCCCCGAGTCGCCTGGGGGCGACGCTCCATCACATACAGTCTTGATTACATCTAAATGGACATTCAAAATTAAACCAAGTCTAACGGTTATATCGAGAGATACAGAACTCATCTTGTCGTAAGAGGTTTTCAGCAGACTCAAGGATAAGACTAATGATGAGATGTTTGCACCAGTTGCCCATATGACTATTGTTACCCTGGTTGCAGTGGATGTCACTTCCTCT
>OAMR01000202.1:1611898-1639508 GCA_900205405.1 Echinochloa crus-galli | reverse complement strand
CGCCGCCATCGTCCGACTGTCCACGAAGGGGCAGTCCAAGTCTTCACCTGGCGAAGCCGAAAGAGTTTGGTGGCCGGGACAACGCCCCCAACAGAGTAAACTACGTTGAAGAACGCAGCCGTTGTCCGCACCGGCCAATGCCGTGCAAGGCTTTCGCCAGAAGGCTACCAAATCCAACTCCACACTGCGACCGACCACCAGGAAGAGAACAAGATCGATGGAATGGCAGCGAGTAATCCAAGTTGATGACAATGAAGAACCACTGCAGATGTTGCACGACCAAGAGCGACCAAGAAACTACCCAGGATTCACCAGATGTGAGGCGCTTGACCAAAGAAGGATTCATTGATGTTGAAGCACTTGACCAAAGACACCTCAGAGGGCATGTGGACGAGGGCGTCGGCCCACATGAGAGAGGAGGCGGCCACCAGCGAAGGTGGAGCTGGCGGCGGTGCCACCGTCCCCAGGGCGTCGGCGTCAAAGGGTGGCAAAGCCGGTCCAGGGATGTGGCGGCCGGCGGCGACGGTCACGGCTCGGGCCGATGGCGGGCCCGCCAGATCCGAGGGAAAAGGAGCGTCCCCCAGATCCGGCGGCCGGGGACGACCGGGAAGAGGGGTGGTGGCGACCCGTGCGAGGGCCGGCGGAGGAGGGCGGGACGCCGGTGAAGAGGCCGTCGGCGGCGAGCGAGGCACCGGCGAAGGTGGCCATGGCGCCAGCCGACGGCAGCCCGCCAGATCTGAGGGGGTGGGGCACCGGGCGCAGGTCCCCCAGATCCGGAGGCCAGTGGCGACCAGAGCACGAGGAGCCGGCGGCGGTGGGCGGGGCGTCGGCGACGACAAACGACCGAATCTAGGGTTGTTTTGTGGTGGTGGCGCAGCACGAGAAGTAGCGACCAACGGAGGGAAGGGAGAGGGAGGGGGGAGGGGGGCCGCCGCCGCCGCCACGAGCCAACGGAGGAGACCGCCCCTGCGGCGGCGGCGTGTCACCCCCCGAGTCGCCTGGGGGCGACGCTCCATCACATACAGTCTTGATTACATCTAAATGGACATTCAAAATTAAACCAAGTCTAACGGTTATATCGAGAGATACAGAACTCATCTTGTCGTAAGAGGTTTTCAGCAGACTCAAGGATAAGACTAATGATGAGATGTTTGCACCAGTTGCCCATATGACTATTGTTACCCTGGTTGCAGTGGATGTCACTTCCTCTTGGACCATTTCTCATATAGATGTTCATAATGCTTTTCTTCATAGTGATTTGCATGAAGAAGTCTATATGCAACCAACCCCAGGTGTTGATGCTTCTCCAGAATATATTTGTCGGCTTTGTCGTGCTTTATACAGTCTTAAACAAGCTCCTCGTGCTTGGTTTGATCATTTTGTATCTACTGCTGGGTTTTCACCAAGTGATCATGAGCCTGCTTTACTATATGTTGATTACGGGTGATGATGAGGAACATATTTCTATTGTGAAGATGCAACTTGGTGAGCAATTTCAAATGTGTGATCTAGATCCTCTCACTTATTAGTACGTTTTAGGGGTTGAGGTGTTGCATTTTGCAAAGGGAAACTATTTGTTCTGGCACTAACGATAATCTAACGACTGCAACACCTATCGACCTTCACTTACAACTTCGTCCTAATGATGGTACACCTCTTGAGGATCCCTTTCAATATTGACATGTTGTGGGCCGCCTTGTTCATATCACTGTCACCAGACCTGATATTGCTCATGAGGTTCATATTTTGAGCTAGTCCGTTAGTGCTCGATCATACTCCAGTCCATCATGAACATTTGCTTCGTATGCTAAGATTATTGAGAGGAACAACATCTAAGTGATCGTTCTATGCTCATGAAAGTCCGCTTTAGCTTTATGCTTACTTGGACTCCCTTGGGTGAGTGATCCATCACACCGTCGTTCTGTCATAGGTTATTGTATTTTTCTTGTCTATTCTCCTCGCATGGAAGTCCAAGAAGCAGGGAGCTACATCTCAGTGTCCATCTTTCTTTGCCAACGCAAGACTATATTGATGCCCACTTCCAACTGTCCTAATTCCGTGTGGTCCAATGAATGTGACCCTTGATCAAATGAAGAATCCGCGCTACTGGAACAAGATACCTATCTAACGTCAGATGCAGCGATAAGAAAGCATTTCAACTTAGATTCTCCAAGTTTTAGGATGAGTGTCATTTGACGTCTCTGTTAATATTTAGTGGGCATGGGTGAACCATGCTTGCCACCATAGTTCATCAGCAAAGCACGTGGCTACCCGTGGCGGCCTCCACACAAGGCTGGCTCAGCAGCATTGACTTTGCTTAACTAAACTGCAAAGTGCAAACTGCCAATCGACGCGATAAGCCAGATTTAAGATAATCCGGAAGAAGATGACAATAATGCAGCAACTTACCAATTCTTGCAGGTCACATCACGTCGTATCGATTGCTAGCTTAAATAAAACAGTATGACCGAGATGACCCCTGGCATCTCCCCACCTTCGCGCGAGCACAGACACAACCATGGACTCTTGGAGTTATAGCAGCAATTAAATGCACAAATAACATAATGTAAACTCCAGTGTCATGTCACCATTAACTCTGACTTCTCATATGAAATAACTTTAATTATTTGAGGAACTAGCAAAGGCACATGTGCGCACGCACATGAATAAAATAAAATAAATCAAATATATATATATATAATATAAAATATAGTTGCAATATCTCTCATGTATAGAGAGCTTTATGTATTATCAAAACTCAATAGTTGGCATTTATTTATATGAAGAAAAACTCTTCGATTTATTGTCTATTAGTGCGTCTAAAAAAACGCACGGCAAATAGGTGTGTTTGCCGTGCGTTTTCTTTAGGCGCACGGCAAACACACCTCTTTGCCGTGCGTTTTTGTCAGGCGCACGGCAAAGTTTCTTTGAAAAAAGTCAAATTTGAACTACAAGTGATTTAAATCATAGAATAAGATGAGTGGAGAAATGATATTAATGTTATTTAGCCCAATTTGAGTTCTTACACCTAAAATCAAATGAAATTTTCAACATTTGTCATGCATGGTGCTTAGAAACCGAAACATCTTCAATGAAGTTTCATAGAGCTAAGAAAGTATATGGTTAGTGAATGTATTTTTTGAATACAAACTTTTTTATATTATCTCATATGAAAAAACACTTTATACGAAAGTCGTACATCTTGATGAAATATAATACTTTGTAGTTGACAGCTTTTGTATTTAAGATTGTTCAATGCCTCAAAATATTGTTATAAATAATCTAATTTGAAATTTGAAATTTGAAATTTTGTAAATGATCTCGAATGTAAATATGTTCTATACCAAAATTTTAGGTCTCAACTAGATGTAAATGTTTGTAGTTGACAACTTTTGAATTTGAGATTGTTTAATATTTTAAAATATCTTTATAATGTATCTAGTTTGAAATACTAAATTTTTAAAAATTTCAAATGATTTCGGATGTAAATATGTATTATATTAAAGTTGTAGGTCTCGAAGAGATGTAAAAGTTTGTAGTTGACAACTTTTCATTTGAAATTGTTTAGGCATCCAAAACTTTAATATAAACACATAGAGGAAACACAACTCACCACGTCAGCGCCACATCAGCGATCCAAGGGTTCAAAATGGTGAGCTCCCATTGGTCCATTGTTGAGCACATGGATCACCCCTCCACTATCCAAATAAAATATCTAACTACCTCTCTCTCATCTCTATCCTCTCTTTCCCTCTCCCTCTCTCTCACGCACTGCAGGTCCTCAAGGACCAGCACGGCAGCACCACGGGCGTCGGCGCCCGGCGGCCATCGCGCGGGCACGGGCGGCGGCTGGCGGAGCGCCGTGGGTGGCCGGCGCGGCGCGCGCGGCGTGGGGCGCGGCGCGCGAGGCGTGGCGCGCGCGCGCGGCCGTGGGCGGCGGCCGGCGGAGCGGCCGTCGGTGGCCGGCGCGCGCGAGCGGTGGGCGGCGGCCGGCGGCAGGGCCGTGGGCTGGCCTGGAGGCGGCGGCCGGCGGCTCGGGCGGCGGCCGGCGCGCGCGAGCGGCGCCGGCGCGCGGCGCGGCCGTGGCGGCGGCCGGAGCGGCCGTGGGTGGCCGGCGCGCGCCGGCGGTGGCCGGCGGCAGGGCCGTGGGCTGGCCTGGAGGCGGCGGCTTCTGCGTTGGCAGCCTGGCGACGGCGGTGGCGGGCGCGGCACGACGGACGTGGCGGCGGGGATGCGACGGGCTGCAGTTTTTTTTTCTTGTTTTTGATTTTGTTTGCCGTGCGTGACGCTCACCAGCGCACGGCAATGTTTATCGAACGCCGTGCCGTCTACTGCCTGCTCCGTCTCCTCTCCGTCAAGTTTTGTTTGCCGTGCGCCGTAAAAAAGCGCACGGCAAACGATTTTACCGTGCGCCCGAAAAACAGCACACGGCAAATAACCGTTTGCCGTGCCGACGGTTGCCGAGCGGGCTTTGCCGTGTGTATGGACTAAAAACGCACGGCAAACACTTTGCCGTGCGTTTTTCGGGCGTTTGCCGTGCGTTTCCCACGCACGGCAACATCTTTTGCCGTGCGTTTTTTTAGACGCACGGCAAACGCGCCTCTTTGTCGTGCATTTTTTTAGACGCACGGCAAACGCACCTCTTTGCCGTGCATTTTTTTTGGCGCACGGCAAAGGGACAAAAAATGACACCTCTTCCCACCCCGTTACTAACAGATGTTAGAAAAATATAGTTTGCTGTGCGTTGCAATAAAACGCACGGCAAACCCATGTGTTTGCCGTGCGATTATAAAACGCACGGCAAACTCTTTTATTTGCCGTGCGTCGCAAGAAAACGCACGGCAAACAACTAATTTGCCGTGCGTTTTTTTTTTTACCGTGCGTTTTCTAAAAAGCGCACGGCAAAGAAGCTCTTTGCCGTGCGCCCGATAAAAAGCGCACGGCAAAGTCCGGTTCTCCGGTAGTGGTGGGTCCTTTTTCGGGTAAAAAAAGTTGAGCGGGAAACAACTAAAAGAGCCTGGAACAGTCAATTTTTTGTTGCGTTTTTTTGTTCTTCTCTCCCACCAAAGCTCGACAGGTGGGTCCTCTGTGAGAGGGTTGGGGAGAATTTTTTGGTGGGAAGTGTTTCTCTAGGATCTTTTTAGTATAGATAAACTGTACACATGAACGCACACTGGGTATACATAATTTATTCGTTGAAGAACCAAAGACCATATTTTGTGCAATTAGATGTATATGATGCATTTCCGTGATGTGCTGTCATGCTGCTGACTTGGTTATTTAAACTGTACCATTAACAAAGGAACAGGGCCTTAATAAAATGGAGAGTTATATGTATTTGTAGGCGGCTAGCTTTGCCACCAATACTCAGATGAGCGTCATTGGTGGAGATGCCCACCTTAATTAGTTAGTTCATCATCCACAAGGTTGGATCAGCATTGACTTTTGCATAACTAATTTGCAAACATGCATGTTGATGAGGTATACTACAGAGTCCAGCTCTTTTCGCACAGTAAGATAACTGACAAGAAGATGCGGATGCAGCAGCAACTGGCCACTATATTAGTCTATCGATTCTTTCAGGTCACACCCTGTCGTATTTCTATGTCCAAACAATGTGAGTGAAGATAATATACACAATGATGTGATCATAGACATACTCATGAGTCATGAACAGTACGCTTGGGCTACGAATCATATGTATATGCACACATGACCTAATGTGGCTGGAATAAGACGTCGCTATTGATTCATCTGACTTCAATTCTTGGATTAATTAAATTCAAATACTTGTGAGAAAAAAATTGCAATACAAGCACGCGGGTTACAAAATAAACCCAATGAGGAGCCCCGTAATATATGGTCACACTTGTATAGCTAGAAAAAGTTCGGTGGACTACTTATTTAACTTGTATAGGCGGCTACCTTTTATATATCACACGCTAAATATCTGTGTCAGTTAGTTGGATGTATGTGGGCTCTCATAAGCTAGTGGTCAACACATAAATGAAATATTACATGTTCTAGTTATCAATTATCATGACAAAGCTTCTGTAGTATATATCAGGGATTGCAACATCTTGAAAATGAAAGCATCTGATCGATGGAGGATATCTATGGTTTATTCATTACTTCATTTTGGCCCTTAACTGGAATATTTTTGGTTGCCTGTGTCCATGATGAAGAGGCAGGGAAACAATTTCACATTATCTAGAACTAGAATACTATTTCTATTTCTATTGGAATCTTGAAGTTAATTATTTCAGCATTATAGACTGTATGAATCAAGTTTTTTGTTAAACTTAAATACACTATACTCCCTCCGATTCATATTAGAAGTCGTTTAGGACAGCGACACGGTCACCAAAGCACAACTTTGACTTCTCTTTTCTATAAAAATATTTCTTGAAAAGTTATATATGTATATTTTTATAAAAGTAATTTCAAGACCAATCTAGTTATATGATTTTCACATTTCCAAACTCAACGACTTAAATGTTATCAATAATTTATAATCCCAATGTTTGACTCGAACCTTGTTTAAAACAACTTTTAATATAAACCGGAGGGAATACAACAATAAACCAACAATTTCATATCAAGTAGGATGCACACCCTTTTTTATTATTACCTAATTAATGTCCCAATATTTTTAAATTTTGTATACAATTATAAAACAACATGTTTTAGAATATCATTTTGGGTTCTTTTATTTGTGTATGGATTATCATATAGGGTGTCCCTCATTTATTGCTTGATTGCTTGAGACTTTTTCCTTTGTCCCATACCTTAGAAAAAGCAATGTACAGGTACCGCCGTCCCTCTTTCTTGTACGTGATCATCTTTTTCAACAGTCACAATTAGCTAATACTTTCTCTGTTTCAAATTATAATTTGTTTTGGCTTTTTCTTAATGCGCAGTTTCTACCATGTATCATATAACTAGATACATAGCAAAAACTATGTACGTAGAAAACCAGAACGGAATTTAGGATGGATGGGGTATTACTTAAGTGTTCATTTAAAAGGTAACTGAACTTTTCTTAAACATAAGTCTCATGTGTACATGAGATAGAAATTTGCTTTAGTTTATAATTTTCCAATGGCCATAAGAGTTAATTTACTCTTATAATAAACATGTGATCTTCTCCGTTATGCTATAGTAATACTCTCCAGTGTGTTCCAAAAAAAAAGAGATGCAGTAACTTATATATACACAAACTAAGTTTTCCTCTTAAAATTAATTAAGTTGGGAACAGCATGTTTCTTGCGATCATGTCTCTTCGAGAGAATGTAGTTTGCCGGAACTGAACACCGTTTGATGACAATGTGGAGGATTAGGAATACAAAATGATGTCAGCAACTACTTAGAATATCTAAATGCAATGCAATCATCTGTACTGAAGTGTGAACTGGCGTACTACAAGAATATTCCAGTAAGGTCCAAGTGCAGGTCCTGCACACATACAGTCATTAAATAAACCAGTAAATATAAAATACTAGAAACGATTTACAAGATGCTCTGCAATAAACTGCCTCAAACTGTGTGCTTCAGGCGATCGACTTAGAGAGAAAAACTGAAATTTTTTGTTATAAAAATTATGTTCGTAATGTAATTTTTCTTGCAAACACATTTCTTCTAACTCATTGTGCTATGCGGACTCATGGTTCTTGTAACCGTTCATAGAACTAAAATAGATGCTTTCTTCTAAAGGCCAGAAAAAACATTCAAAATAGTAAAATGGGTATGAAAAACTTGTAAAATAAATTCTACCTTATCATGGTTTTGTAACTGTTCATAGAACTACAACAGATGCTTTCTTCTTTCGTAGGGCTCTAGTTAATTCCAATCATTTTTAAATTCCTCATAAAGATAATGTTCGCAATGCAATTTTTCTTGCAAACTCATTTCTTCTCAAAAACTTGACTAGTTGTGCTATGCGTATCTTATCATGGTTCTTGTAACTGTTCATAAAACTACAACAGCTTCTAAAGGCCAGAAAATACATTCAAAATAGTAAAATAGGTATGAAAAAATTGTAAAATAAATTCTAACTTATCATGGTTTTGTAGCTGTTCATAGAGTACAACAGATGCTTTCTTCTTATGTTATAAAAATAATGTTTGCAATGCTGGATGTAGATGCTGGAGATTGCTAATTCCTTATGCAGTAAAGCCTTTCCTAGAAATACCGTACCTACCCTAGATTTGTGTTGATCCCACAGAAATTAAAACCACTACCCGAACCTACAACGATTCTTGGATTCTGACACAGTGTCTTTGAGGAGGATTTATGATTGCATTTGTGAATGAAAACAAGAAATGATTACATAAATATATTGCAGAAAATAAAAGAATACATAGATGTATTTACATTGAAACAATAATACATAAGATAGGCAGAGGACACTAACTCGGAACTATGTGGCTAATGTTGCGTGTGTAGTCAATAATTTTTCTAAACAAAAATCATATGAAACAATAATAAGTAACATCAATAGAAATTAAACTTGTAAGGTAACTTGGGATACACATCACTGCATTCCCTGTCCTTCTGGCATCTTATATATCTTGTGCTCCCCTATAGACGAATTAGCAATCAGCCTTAGGTAAATCTCAAGAGCATCAATGTAACTAGATTAAGCCAAACCCAATTACCGAAGAACGCTGGTTGTTATACCTTGACCCCTTGCAAAATTTCCTAGATGCAACCAGACGACCCTCTGCATGTCGGTTCTCTGTGTAATCATTGCATAGTCTTTGTACGGGAAGACATATGAGTTAGTCTTTGTATCAGATGACCCCTTTCAAAATTTCCAAGATGCAACCCAATGATCCTCACATTTGAGCAAAAAAATTCGTGTGTGGCAGTCATATGCGAGCGAGACGAGACCGGTCTGTTAAGTTGCACACCAGATTGCATTGAGTGCTTGATCTCCATCGCGACTGCAACTTTCTAAAAACAGTTGGCACCAAGATTGTAGAATTACCACTCCACTATTCATTTACACTCGACACACTCCCTCTTAATAATTGAACCCTGCATGAAAATAAATTACATGTATACTAATACTAGTACCTATAACCCGATTGCAAAACGCTAATAATTAACTGGAGCACCCATATCTACGAGAAATCAGAACCATCCATAGATGAAACACAAGATCTGTAATAGTACATATACTAGATGTAGACTCTACACAGCCTTTCTACTCCGGGAGAGGGATATCTGCCAAGTCCTGCCGGAATGGCACAGGCTGGTCGTCCTCCTCCTCATCGGCCGCCGCCTTGGCCTTCTCGGCGTCGATCTGGGTTGAGTCGGCGACGAAGGTGACGACGGTGTCCTTCCTGAAGGTGAGGTAGATGACCGCGAAGATGTAGATGAGCATGAGAGGGAACACCAGAAGGCCAATGAGCACATTGGCATACTTGGGCAGCGAGTTGTGGACGAGCCACCCAACGAAGCTCGTGCTCAGGAAGTACATGTTGATGCCGATGATCATCAGCCCGAGCAACCACGAGAACACAATAATCTGCAAATACATAAAACAAATTTAATAACATTACTGTTACTACGTACACTACTCTTTTTAATAATTTGGTAACATGTGGTTAAATTAAGTAAAGCGTCTCTCTCTCTCTCTCTCTCTCTCTCTCTCTCTTGCAAGATATTTTTGTTTTTTAAAAGCTGCTCTCCTGAATCCTGACTCGAGAGTTTGGTTGATGTAGATGATAGATCTGGCTCATGCAGAAAGTTTGTCTGGTTCGGCTTGTACGTACACTAACACTAACAGTGGTGGCGTGTGATGATAGCTCGTACATATTATTATTGATCCGGAACATGGGATGCAGGTTTTGCTGAGAACATTTTGTGCAAGGCTAGCTCATGGCAGACGTAAGGCATCACACAGCTGGTTATAAAAGTGCAGACATGAGCAAGAAACAAGGACGTAGTTTTCCCTGAGCCAGTGAATGCTTACGTAGATGGAGTTCTTGTGGGGTCCCATCTTGCTGCTGCTGCTGCTG
This sequence comes from Echinochloa crus-galli, assembly GCA_900205405.1. Taxonomy (NCBI): domain Eukaryota; kingdom Viridiplantae; phylum Streptophyta; class Magnoliopsida; order Poales; family Poaceae; genus Echinochloa; species Echinochloa crus-galli. The sequence continues at coordinate 1,629,483 of OAMR01000202.1, read as the reverse complement.
AACTTGAGAAGTGGGATGAGGGCAAATGGCAGCTCAAAGGACAGTATCATCTGCAAAGGAAAAATTACCAATCATATTCGCCTGCTTTATTCAGAAGGTCCAGAAGGATCACTAAATTATTGTGCAGTTTTAGATCACATGTTCATTAGTGCCCTTTTGTTAGGTAATAAAGACCTCTTAATCCACAGTAAAAACTAACCATGTGCCTGCTAATTAACAATAACCTAGCTGCTCTACATATGGATGTATAGCTAGTGGAAGGGCCACTCAGCTCGGCCTATATATGATCGATCGAGGTGGGTTGTGACGCACCGAGGCGATGATGATGAGACGGCCAGCGCCACTGGAGCCGCCGATGATGGAGACGACTAGGCTCGGTGCAATGGCGATGCAGCGGGTCATCAGGTTCCTCAGCCACTTCTTCATCCTGATGTCCAGAAACCCCTGTATGTACGTAACAAGAAAGCAACAAGGCAACCCCTGTAAAGCTTTATTTGAAGGCGCTCATTGCTTGCACTTGGTGAAATCCTACTAGGATTAGCACTGACTCCATGAACCGTGTATTTAAACAGTGCAAAGAATGTGATAGTTGTTTGGTTTGTCGGAGAATTGATGTTAGCAGATATAAAGAGCGGGTCCTTTCAGTTTAGGAAGGCGACACCCACACGCAAATTTAGATTAGTAAAACTGTTCGCCAATTCTTGAACATATACTACTGGTTTAGTGACTTAGAACTAGTAGCTTAATTAGTCTGAAAAAACAGTACCTAACAGAAGGTTTAGTATGTAACTCAAAAGCTAAGTCATGATTTAAGTTACTGACAAAAAAATGATCAAATAAGTTTGTCTTATAGACCACGACAAGGGAAACTGCAAGCTGCAAATATCCAAGGACTTAATAAATAAACAAATATTTTTTTTAAATTATGCTGAAAGGTACATACCTGCATGATGTACTGGCCGGAGTAAGTGCCTGTTATTGTGGAGCTCTGCCCAGACGCCAAGAGAGCTACGCCGTAAACGATCGCACTCGACTTGCCCAGCACGTTCTGATCGAAGTATATACAAATAAGACGAAGAAAAACTTCTTTAATAAATCGAACAATAATAATTCTCCCATCTGCATTAATTATATTAGTGGATATTGCCGTGCCTTGAGGAGAAAGGAGGAGGAGTCGAGCGTGAGGTCGCTGCATTTGTCGGCGTCCTCCGGCGAGAGGTTGCCGGCGAAGCAGACGGTGCCGGAGACGGAGATGACGGCGATGTTGATCAGCAGCGCCACGAACAGCGCGAACCCGCTCTCGTAGAGGAAGAACCTGCAGGCGTCCTGGATTTGATCCAAGATAGAGGGCAACATGAGTGCAGCAGTGAGTACGTTGAATTAGCACATGGTTAATTATTTCTCCTTTTTTTCCTGAATACTAATTAATTGCGTCCTTTATATATGTGTGTTGATGATGAAGTAGCTTACCTTGACTCCTCTCACCGACGAGGGAGTCTTCCTGGATAGCACAAGTGCAGAGTGCAAGAACAGGTTGTGCCTGAAATTAGTTGATTGGTTATAAAGCCAATGTATATAACCCAAATAAACAAGAACTTTTTTTGGTTTTAGTCAACAGCTAACAAGCAAGTTATATAAAAACACGCTCGTGGCAACTAACTACTGCTAGCTGAAATGCATGCATGTGGAGCTCTGACGCAGATTCATTGCTAACCACTCCCACTTTTCTTAATCCCTTGACCTGGCCGCCGCCTCGTTTGCTATGGCTAAGAATTTTAATCTAAAAGAATCATCAGTAGTTTTAAAAGCATATACAATCCTGAGTTGCTTACGGCATGATAAGAGCTCCAAGGAGGGCAATGGCGTCTCCAGTGGCCATGGAGATCTTTGCTGCACATAGCTGGAGTTTTCAAAATAGAATTACGTTTTGATGTGTTCCTTTACGATCTCGAAGTCGGAACATTTTATTTATGGCTTGGACCTTCAGAATTTTTTTCCCTTACTCCTTAGCTTGTTGAAGTCATAAACGTGTAATAATAGACAGCTATAGACATTGATTGATGCAGCGGCTGGAATATTAATGGATATTCTTTTTTTAAAAAATAGTTTTAAAAGCGTATAGAATCCTGAATTGCTTACGGCATGATAAGAGCTCCAAGGAGAGCAATGGCGTCTCCCGTGGCACCAGGGCCCTTGAGCCTTGGGATGAAGAGCCCTTTAAGGACCTCCACTGCCGGAGGCTTCACGATGCTCATCTCCCCGAAGAAGCATGCCGCCATGACGAACACCAGCATCGAGATCAGAAACTCCAGTTTGCGTACCTAGTAGTTTGAAAAAACCAATATCGTCACACAAAGCAACTAGTGAATTAGTTAACACATTTTATTTTAAAGAAGCAAAGGTACATATGTGACAATTTTGTGATCGTGAAATAAGATTTGCTGCAATTTTGTGACAAGACATAAAGTGCATCGAGTGGGTCAGTTTTCCTAGCTAGTACTAGTTAAAAATACGTACAGTCAATTCTTGAAAAATATAACAATTTGAACCGCACACGGTAAGTCCCGGAACCCGTACGTACCCCATATTTTTGTAGTCCCAGAAGCAGGAGAGTGCTGGAGCCGGTGATGAGAACCCCAACCCACACGGGGATGTGAAACAAAAGGTTGAAAGCGAAGGCTGTCCCTATAACTGCAAAAACGTAAGAGCAGCGTGCAAATGTTAGTAACAAGAAAAAAGAGTTGATTAGAGTATTGCTAGTAGGTCCTTGCAACTTCTTCCACTGCAGCTATGGTTCAGATGATAAGACAATCGAACACGTCGATGGAAGATTACATTTTGTATGGTAGTAACTTGCATCATCCTAAGATGGTCTGACTTTAGCTCAAATATGTGTAATGGACGTGACGAATTGTTTACAAGGAAAACATCTAGAACAATAAAGCTTGCTCTAATTTGGATTAACAATTATAATGTGGGCCCAGACGTTGGGACTAATTAATATTCATATAGCTTTTTTTTATCCTCACAGTCAGCTTAAAATTAAATTAGAACTTGGTCAAATATAATGTGTCCTTTCATCAGGAATTTAATAGTTTAGGATTGTCATCCATTGGAGAAAGTTATATTGGCTTATCATTTTTCTTCTAACCTTCTGGGATATCTGCAGCAATCACAGCCACCTCTGCAAGGATCCATAGACAGATCTTCACAAACTTTGGATACTCACTCTTGCATATCTCAGCAAGATGCCTCCCTGGTTTATATTAAATGAATATCATTACTCATTAGTGCCAAATTATTGATATTTTTATATGCAGGGTGCCAAAATAGTGTTGCCTTAGTTACCTGTCACAACTCCAAGATTAGCGGCTAGTGATTGTATGATCAAAGCGAAGATGAGACCAATGAGAATCACCCAAAGGAGCTAAAGAAGACATAACGAGAATCAGGCAATTGCGAAAGGCAAACATTCAGTTAGGTTCTCCTTTTTGGGATCTTCCGGAAGTGTACAGGATTTTCTAGAGTAAGTGGGGGCGAAAAGGAATGTGCAAAATCACAAAAGGAAGAAACAAAATCTTCTGTGCTTTTAGGACGCACTGAAAATGTACCTCATATCTGTGATTTGCTCCAGCTTGCAGATCCGTTTCCACTGTTTCAGTTTGGAAAAAGGTTGTGAGAAACGTCTTAGAGAGAGAGAGAGAGAGAGAGAGAGAGAGAGAGAGAGAGACTCACAATTCCCAGGATCCAAATATGCCAATGACACCATAAACCCTGGTCCAACATGAGCCAGGAACCTTTTCCATGCAGGCTCCTGAGTAACAGAGAACAAAAGGGAATAAGTTTTGAACAACTGAAATGAGCATTTCCTACAGTCTTGTCCACGGAAATACTATCACTTGTCACTTCAAACTCCCACCCATCCACATATATCCATTTTACTCTAGAACTTAAGATGGAAGTGAAACATAGATGCAGAAGACAAAGTAACCTTGATCAGTTGATCACTGTCTTCGAGCTTCTTAGAGTCTTCCTGTGCTACATTAGCTCTCCAGCTCCTCACTCTCTCGTTGCCCAGAGTCTCCCTCTCAATCTCCATGCCTACAGCCTATCAACTCTCTCAAAGGCTTGGAGAAGATGTTGTCGAGTGATGTTCTCTTGCCGCCCCTTGGGCAACTTATATACACACACCATGCAAGTGTGCAACCGTATGGATGCTGTTCAGAGATTAAAAAATTTGGGGGGTCAAGTTTTGCCTGATAAAACATACACAAGAAAGCTCCATCTGGCATCTCTCTTACCAGACCAAACAGGACAGCCCAAGGGATGTAGTACATGCTTGATGCTTCCTTTTCTACTCAAGTTTGTTTATTTCCGGTCACGATCACGGGACTAGGTTTATCTTGGGGAGTAATAGCTTGCCGTGACCCCGAAACCAAGCCTTTTGTCTATACTACTAATTAGAAAGGACTTTAGGGCCGTTGGTTGCTATATTTAGTGTACTAGCAGATCTATGGTTTAGGTACAAATTTGGTGTCACTGCTTTGTTGAATGTCGTCTAACCTGTGTGAACGTTTTGGTGTCTGTTTTCCTTGTGTAGGTGTAGACGTGTGGTAATTTTGGATGAGAACCGTGTCGTGTACGTGGAACTGTAATTTTCTCTCTACAAAAGGGAGCATTACTTAATTGATGCGACATCCAGTCTGATCTATAAGTCATTGTAGTTCAGTAATTCTCTAAACTAGAGAAAAAGAAAGGGCTGTCTCAACTTATTCATTGGATGAGCTAAATCCTGTATACTAGTTAAAAGTCCAGTCTGGAAACTTTTACCAATCCCCAGTTGATCTCAAGTTAATTCCTTAGTCTGCCAGAGAAACAACAGTTGAGCTTTACACTTAATTTTCCGAAACGACAGAATCTATCATTTATACTGTAAATCTGTTCAGGTCAAAAGAGATTCTTTTTACAGACAGAACGTCGAAGAATCAACATGATCAGGAACTGTAGCTCAGGACGGGTCCTGGGCTCCTGGCTACTGCAGAGGCATGTGTGCTATACATGATTCTATTTTTGTAAGGAAGTGGCTGTGTGTAATTCTGCTATTGCTGCGTTTGGGCTTGGGCTCAATCATTGTGCATCCAAGACAGATCAGGCAGGCCTAGATTAAGTCAGGCCAGTCATCATATATTCCCTCTCCTGTGTAGTCCCCTCTGTCATGAGTTGTGCGTAGCAAAAATGGTACCAATTTTTCTTTTTGTGAGTGGCGAAAATGGTACCAATGTGTGTACTCGAGAGCCGAGACAGCCACCTGGTTCAGGATTGAACCTACCGTAGGCATTTGGAACTTCTTTTGAAATTTTAATCCAAGTCTTTATCATCAAATCCATAAACATGGCTCTGGAGTGGTAAAATTTCCTTCTTTTTTGGTACTATGATGGATAGGCACGGGTCAATAGAGTATTAAAACATTGCGGAAAGGCAAGCCTCAGATTCACCAATCCTCAAGGGGAAGGGAGGAACAGTTGAGCATTCGTTCCAAAAGTAAATATATGAGCTAGGAGATATGGTTGCATCAACTGAACGGATGCAAAAGATCGCCTGCGATGAGATACAAAAATATTCCAGTGATGTAACGACTGGCCGCCCAAGCAATCCTACTTCAATTGCTCATCTCCTTGGAAGGTAGCTATGTTTTTATACTTCAGAATAGAAAGCGTGTCGGTCCAAGCTTGCTCGCTACCCTGTTCATTCTTGCTCTCTTTGATCGTTGCAGATTTCAGGCTTTTTTGTTTTGGGCTGGGTGTGGAGGTGATGATGTATGGCTTGCTTTGTCCCTATATATGTGAGTGATGCTGGAATATTCTTGGCCAGTAAAGTAAGTACTGATAATACTACAATTATGGCCAGCCATTTCTTTGCTAACTTGCTAACGGCATATCGTCCTATAGTGATCAGTACTGTCAAGTGTCGACATGGTACCACTGATGCTTTACACAACAATTTTATAAAAAACACTTTCGACCAGAAGGCGGCAGTGCAACGATTTGCTTAATTTTGCCCTCGCTGAGAGAAGAGTTTAAAGTTGTTTATTTTTAGGAGGGAAAGGAAGAGTTGAATATTGTCCTGTGTGGCACTATGGAAACCGTTGATCATATATATTGGTTATATGACACATTGCAACATTCATGTGGTATATGCTGCAGGAGGTCTTTGGCTGGGCGGATCTATCATGACTGGATTCCTCATAAGCTTGGTATTAAATTAACAGTTTAACCTTTTAATATGTTTACCCTCATATTTTTGGTACTGGATTCCTCATAAGCTTGATACTAAAAAAACAGTCATGTGGTATAACTGGATCTATTATGAGTTTATGACTGTTGGTACTAAATAACAGTCAGCTGTATCTGTTTCAGCTCATGGCCATGGTGCGAGCCAGAATGAACCAGAATCGGCACATTCTATGACTATATCAATCTGCTCACATGCTAGTGCATTTATGAAAATTCCCCTTGAAGCAACTCAAGGACGGTAACATTTTCAGCAGAAAACACAAAGTGAATGACACAGGTGAAAATTTTAAATTCATAGGGATATTTTTGATAAATTGAGGACGACGGATAGAATTAAGGACGCAAAGTTTGCAATGACTAGGCCCTGTCACTGATTGAGGAGATCACTTTGATGAAGTTTTAGCATAGGTGATTGTGACATTACAAGAGGTAGTAGATGTCAGGTTTGGATGACCTTCGGATCCACCCATCAATGATCCATCAACAATAAAGTTGAGATCTTCCATTTGTAGGGTCAATAGTTTTGGTGCCTATTACTTTCGCTTTTCATTGTTGATTCTTCTCAAATCCTTTGCTTTTGAATCTTCTTCTGAGTGGGAGGATCAAAAAGAGTTTAGCATTCATTTGGCAGAGGAGGCAATCAACAAATTTTAGACTGATTTTTGTGTACACCAGCAGTAGTATATCTTTGGTATGTTGTGCTTATTTTTTTTAAGTCCCTTTGTATCTGTACATGAGTATCAATTTTTACATCAATTTTGTCTCCAACTTTGGTCCTGATTTACAAAGTAGTGTACTTGTATAGTATCTTTATATTTATATATAGAATACATATAAATACAAGCAAATTAGAATGGTCAGTAGCACAAATCTTGTCGATGGACGTGTTTTACCTTGATAATTACCAATTTAAAATAGCCAGTGAGATAGCAAAATTTTGTCATTTGTTTGCGACTACATCCCTGCCAAGTTCACAGTTTCATTCTCCGTCTTGTGCAGGCTAAGATCTGCCAGATTCATGGAGACAAGTGAAATCCTCCAGTTTAAGTACTACCTCCGTACCGATCAAAACATGAAAAAGTACTGGCTAAATCTTTCAGTAATCGTCAAGACAAGAACTCAACTTTGGCTCTTGTCAACCAAGGACTAGTCTACCTCCAGGCTCAAAAGAGTGAGGCACCTAAAGATCAATTCATCGGTTTATTTGACCGCACACCTTTGTTACATTGTCATATTCCTCCATTGATGTAAAATAATTTGAGTATTATGTGCGTGTGTTTGCCCATTGATCATACCACCGATGTTGAGATATATATTGTCCTTATTCCTGCAGGGACGTGTTGTGTTTGCTCTAAACAGGTGTTGATTAGTGATGCAAAATATGTTAAGTTTTTTTTTGGAAAAGGGAAGCTTTATTGATCTTAGACAATTACATCGAGATGATACAATTATATAAGATACAACCCGGCCTCTGCATAACTAATAAGATGCACACAGCCAATGAAAAAGAAAAAAATAGAGCACCATGACCTAGCAAACTACCACAAGCGCCTTCATCTTCATCCGATTCACAAACCAAAGCAACTCTTGGACTATGAAGTAGGCTCCCTATACAACGCCTCCAATGAGGAAACGGCACGCGCACGTGCCGACGTTGTAATGACCCATCCAATTAAGACCAGATCAAATGTTTTCACGAGGGAGTAATTCATCTTAATCCAAACAATGCCTACAACAAGGTCACTGTCAGGTTCAACCAATTAAGGTCAGACCTAGGAATTTCTTCCCGGAACCGATGAATTAGTAGAAATTACCACCATGATCAAGTCACACCGTGTTGCTTCCCCCTTCTTACCAGGCCAATGCTTCCATATAGACCAGCCCTAACCCACTTTAAACGGCCACGAACTCCAAATCCGGCGGACCATATGAATTCGTAACCTGAGATACCATGCTACAAAGTAACCGCTGGGTACCCGTGCATAATCCACCAGGAATAAATTGCAGATGGAATCCATCTTTGAGTAGGAGAATCTGCGAATGAAGCCAAGGTGACTCATGTCTCTTGGTCTATATGAAAAGGAAAGGCAAAATTGAAGATGTCATCACCTGATGTAGTTGCAAAGTCCGGAGCTAACCCTTCCAACACCAGGGCCGAATCCGTCGCGCCAGATCCACCACCGGCCGCACCGGCGACCGAGCGCCGCCGCCATGCCGCGGGCCGTCACTGCGCCTGGCCTCTGCCCCTGCGCCGCGTGCAGTCGTCTCGCCGTGCCCTCGTGCCGGTCGTCCACGCGCGGCCGTCCTGTCGCGCCGACCGCCCGCACCGGCCATCCCCAGGCCGAGCCGCCGACGCCCTGACTGGATCCGCCTGCGGAGGGACCGGATCCGGTGCAGGGACCCGGATCTCGCCGCCGTCGCCTGCAGTCGCGCGCCGCCGGCCGGGAACCGCGGTCTGCCGAAGGAAGAGAGCCCCGCCGTCGCCTTCCTAGCAGGTCCACGGGCTTCCGCGGCCTTGCTCCGGCGACGGCCAGGATGGCCAGGGGAAGCGGCGGCGGTGGGGGCCGAGCCGCCTGGGAGACGACCTGAGCTGGGCAAAATATGTTAAGTAGGAGCATGCACCATCATTTCTCATTGACATACTTCTCTACTGTGTGCCTATACTTGGTTGCACAAAGTGTTCATTAGCCTACTTGTACAGAAGCAGCAGCATTATTGGTTTCTCGATTTTCAACGGAGCCATGATAGGTGGCTCCTGAGTATTGAGCAACCACCTATATAGAGTTTCTTCTATTTTAGGCCCTGGCATGATGTCCTTACCGCAGGATCTCTGAACCTCTCCATGTGCAATGTTTCTTCAATTGTTCAGATCTTCAATTTCTTATTCCTCTCCCAGAGACCTATGCTGTTGTCCAGCAGTATTATCATACATGATTGAGGATCTTCAATGGAAAATATGGTAAATTCTGAATCCTTCAACCTGGAAAACGCAGATCGGTGCCTGTGGAGCGTTAGGATACCTGATTCAGAATTAACCGTGAGAAGCACTTCATATCCAGCGAGATGCAGATCTGCAAGACTGGCTTCTGACATACTCCGTATTAATCTGTAACAGGTGAAGGGCGTGTAGGATCTACACTAGTGATGCCCAATAATAACAGGTGGCATATTTGTCACCCATTACTGTTAACAAGTCATTAGTGACGCGTCCGGGATAGATGGGCGCGATGCTGGTCACTATTATCACCCATGCATCAATATTGATATCTTTACCTAGCTAGTGCGTAGAAGATTTTGTCAAGAGGTATTTCTACTTAACATAAACATGCCAAATAGTGATAGCAATTTTTTCAATCCCAACAGTAGGTTTGAGAACAAGGACAACATGATGATCTAGCAAATTCTCCTCGTTATTGGGTTCATTTTCAATTTTTGAAGAAATTAGGATACATTCAACACAAGGAGCACGGATATGACAATGCTAGGCGAGATGGGGCGGCCACCCCGGTTACTGCTCAGCGAGCACCAGTCCGGTAGTCCCCTTTCGATATCCTCGTCTCCTGAAAGTTGCGAGCTTTTGAGCAGACAAGCAGATATGAAGCTTCCGGTATGTAAGTGCTCCTAGCTGGTTGGTTGATTGGAGAAGGGCAAACATGTATGGGATGATGTGCTATAGGAAAAAGTCCATTTTCTCTCCCTCAACTATCGGCCGAATCCAAGATTCCTCCCTGGACTCGAAAACCGGACAAATCAACCCCTCAACTTTTTAAACCGTTTACTTTACCCCCCAACCCTTTATAAGTGGTTTTCAATGGCGGTTTTATCGTTTCTAATTAAAAATAAATCTTATAAATACTTAATGAGATTATCAAACCACGAAAAATATCCCTAAACTTCTAAAGCTTCTGACAAAACTTTAGAGATGCATTGGGCGCAAGAAATCTAAATAAAAAAATTTAAAACTAGTGAAAATATTTATTTTCTCTAAAATTTAGATCTAGATATAGAAAAATAGAAAATATATTTAAAAGATTAAAACATTCCATTGGATAGAGTATGCCCAATCAATTAAAAAACATTCCATTGAGATTTAGATATATTATTCCAATAGGATGTTTTTAATCTAAAAGCCGGTGGTTATGTTGGGGGTGCTAAACGATTAAAACATTTCATTGGAATAATATATCTAAATCTCTTAAAACATCCTATTCTTTAAGACATTTAGATATATTATTCCAATGAAATGTTTTAATCGTTTAGCACCCCCAACATAACCACCGGCTTTTAGATTAAAAACATCCTATTGGAATAATATATGAGAGTTGAGGGAGAGAAAATGGACTTTTTCCTGTGCTATACTGGGCCGAAAGACAAACAACAGAATAAGAATGGGCCAAAAGCCCAACTGCCAGAAAACGTTGTGCTTTAATGCGTGCGGTATCATCGCTATTTAAAAAAAATCCCACATCGCCGCAGCCACCCCCACACACACATGGTGGCTCTGCCCTCTGCCTCGCTCCCACGCCGGCGCCGCCCCTCCACGCACCACCAACGTCTCCCTATGCTCCTCCACGCCGTCATTGGGGATACGTGCCTCCACGCCGTCGCCGAGGACACGCGCCTCCACGCTCCGTCGTGGCCCCTCCCCGCTCCTCCACACGCCGCCAAGCGGCCGTCCCCCCGCCCCCGCGTCACCGTCGTCGCCGGTGCCGCCTGCGCGCTGCTCCTCCGCATGCTGTTGCCGCTTCCCTGCCTGCTCCTCTGTGCACCTCCGTACTCCTCTGGACGACGCCGCCGACGCAATGCTTCTTCGTGCGACGCACGACGCCATGCTCCTCCACGCGATGCCCGACGTCGTGCTCCTCCGCAACGCCGCCTCATCCAGTTGCTCTTCCACACGTTGTTGGCGCCGCCGATGCCGCATCCCGCTCCTCTCCGCGCCGCCGACGCCGCCTCCCCGCTCCTCCTCTCCATCCTCTTCCTCCTCCCGCTTCTCCTCCATCCCCTTGTGCAGTTCTCCTCTTTTCGGATGTTTCATAAGAATGTTCCAACTGTTTTACGTGAATGTTACAAAAGGAGATCTGGATGCTGCATTTTCACTGAGAGGTTTTGACTGCGGGCATGCGTGGCTGAGAGTCGAGAGCGCGCGCCATTTTTAGTGTTGCAAATGATGACTATTCATGTAGCAGAAACTATTGTTTAATGTTGCATATTTTATTCTGGAACGTTACAAAAGTTTTACATATTACATGTAATATCATATCCACGTTGCAGCGAGAATTTGAACTGCTATAATACCGTCCGATTTTTTCACTCCCGTCGAACGTCTGAACGCTAGTTGGACCTTAGGCCTAATGAGTAAAAAGTTATATGGCTTAATCATACCGTGGAAGGTGTATTGGAGCCGTCCAACCTTGCGGTCTCTTACCGACAGCCTGGGGCTACAATCCTGTCTCACCTAAAAAGTTCTCCTGGACCGATAAAAAAAGTTCTTGGTCTCCAGGAAAGGCGGTAGCCAGCTTTATATATAAAGCCTCCTTCAAAAGATAATGGGATTACCAGTTTACAATACAGCACATACTGCTCGAAGAGCAGCGTCCAACAAACTCGTAACGGTACTCTCTAGGCCGTGCGCTAGAGATAGCAAGGCACTACTCGCGATGAACAAACTAAAGGGCCATATGACCATTACAAATTGACTGGACCCGGCGGCGCCAACGACTCCATCATCAGGCTACAGGAAGACTCCAAACAACGCCTTCAGAAAGGGAAAGGCGCAACAGTGCCAACGTTTGGTTTTCACCACGGAGAGCTTCCATAAACCACCGTCGAACAAGACCCTGCAGACAACGTCCTCAAGAGAGAAGAGCTAACACTGTTGCCTGACCCGACATCGGATCGAAGCTTACGCTTGAGGGCCTCCGCCCGACGAGTCGAGAGTGCCTAAACAGATCCCACTCGCTTCCATCCACCGGCCACCATCGCCACCGCCGAAGCTCGCTACTGGGCTCCATATGCACCCGCTGGCAACACCCGACAACTCAGGAAGTTTGGGGCCCTCTATTGGTCCCAAATCTCCTGCCGTCCCCTCAATGAGACGAAACCGTGCTTCACAAAGTGAGATCGAAACCATGAACCCAATGGTGGGGACTTCACGGCGCTACGGGAACGGCTTCATCGGCGACCCTAGAGCAAAGGCGGCACCACTGGCCATGATGAAACTGCAGACTGGAGCCAGGACAAGGGACGGAGCCACCCAGACGCCGCCACCGACGGAGAACGCCAGCGCCCGCCCTAACCCCGACCAGAGCCGCGGACCACGAAGCCAAGCACCGGACCGCCACCACGGCGGTATCCGCTGCCGTCACCCCGCCACAGAAGCCCACCACTCCGGTCAGCACCGGCGGGGCTCGGGGCGCCGATCTAGGGAACGAGCCCCAGATCAGGCCGCCCCGAAGGAGCCGCACCGGGCGTAGGACGTGACCGCGAGCTAGGCGGCCTCGCCGGCGCCGTCGCGCCGCGCTCTAACCCCGGCAGCCCTCGGCCCGCATCGGCCGGCCGCGCCGCACGCTGGGCGGCCTCAGCAGTAGCTCCGCCTGGGCGGCGACCGCGTAGGCACCCCGGCCGCGCACGCCCCGTCAGCTGCAACTCCCGCCGGTGCGGTTGCCGGCTATTATCTAATCATGGACTAATTAAGCTTAATAGATTCGTCTCACAAATCAGTCCTCATTTATGTAATAATATTTTTTAATTAATCTATATTTAATACTTCTAATTAACGTCCTTACATTCGATGTGACGGGACTAAATTTTAGTTAAGGAGATCCAAACACCCTCTAAAAGAGTCATCTTTAGAATGCTTAGGCCTGTTTGGGACTGCTCTACTCCAGTTTTTCCAACTCTGCTCCACCAGCTCCACCATGGAGCAGCTCTGCCGTGGAGTTTGTAGAGTAGAGGTTCTGTTTGGCATGCAACATAACTCTAACTCTAGAAAACACAAGATTTCCCTATAAAAAGTCTAATATTCCCCCCTCTTCTTGTACCCTGCCCTACCGGAATTCTTCTCGGAGTACCGCGCGCGCCTCGCGCCAATCACGGCCGACGACACCCGGATCTCCGCCTCCCTCAAGTCCAGCCAGCTCCAGGAGAGCTTGGAGCCCTTGCGGGGCGGCGCGGGTACAAGAAGAGGGGGGGCTCGCCGACGCGGGCGACCCCTCGCCGCTGCGCCCGCATGCCGTGCCGCGCCTGCACGCCACCGCCACACCGACGCGCCGCCCGCGGGCTGCCCCTCGCCGCTGCGCTCGCACGCCGCCGTGGCCGCGCAGCACTACCCCGCCGCCGCCACCGCCCTTGACGCACCACACGAGAAGGAGCGGCGCGGGCCGCCCGCGGAGCTCCGGCCAGCCGCACGAGGAGCTCCGCGCAGGGAGGGCGCCGCCACTGGTGGAGCCCCTCCTTTCTCGCCTCCGGGCGTGGGAAGGAGGAGCAGCTCGCGCGCGGGAGAGGAAGAGGGAGAGGGGCGCAGGAGAAGAAGAGGGAGAGGGGCACGAGAGAGGAAGAGGGAGAGGGGTGCGGCTGGCGGGACAGGGAGAGGAAGGAGGGAGATGGGGGCGGCCGGCGGCGCAGGGAGAGAGGACGGGAGGAAGAAGGGCGTCGCGGAGGAGAGAAAGAATAGAATTGAACCGGTATGTTTGTGTAACCAGTGGCAGTGGTGGGTAAATAACTTAGAACTCCATGAGGAGGTTCAAAACTTGAATTTCGGGAGCACCCCTTGAGGTACTCCAGGAAAAATGTGGAGTTGGACTTGAACTCCACCTTTTTTAGGGAGTAGAGTTTTAAGAGTTGGAGGTGTTTGGTTGGACAAGGTTGGAGCAGAGCTGTGAAACCTGGAGCAGAGCAGTCCCAAACAGGCCCATAGTTTCGTGAAAACTTCGATGGTATAACGTTGGAAGCTTGATAGTTTATTTTTGTGTGGTCATGGTGCAGCTAGCCAAGAATCGTTATTAACTGGGACTTTGTTGATGTACTACGTGATCTCAGGTTCTCAACGACAAATGCAATCCTTCCAATGTAATGATATCTCCTGTACCAAAAATCGTACGACTATGCAACTTGCAACATGATCTGTCCTACGAAGTTTGTGTACTATTTGTTGGGGCATTACAGGGTCAAACAGTAAAACGTATACCCTAGGTTGACATTTTTTTGAGATGGAAAGATCGACATGACTCCTCACCTCCTGAGCATGTTGCTGCCGGATAGTGCGCAGCAGCCTAAAAGAGACAGGGGCAGTGGCTATCTCGGCAAACTGGAATCAAGTTTGTTGTGCAGAATAGAAGAGAGCGATGGAGCTGGAAGTAGGGACAATGAGTGATTTGGAGACTTTCCTTTTCATGTAAGATTTGATGGCGGCTAGTGGTTTGGAGCGAGCCTGAACTCTGAGATTGTTCTTCACAGTGCTGGTGATGCGTAGTCACATCTATTCTAGACTATGCTTACTACCGAGTCGCAATGGCACAGCGTATGCGTATCCAAACCAATGTCATGGCACTCCACTGCACGACACTGTTTCCGGTGCACTGCTCAACACAATGCTCGACATGGTGCGGTTATCCATTACCACCACCAAGATGATCATTCTATTTTTCTTTGGAATTAGGAAAATGATTTATTCGTGGAGTAGCCCGTTAACGTGCTGGTTGGGCCACTTAATGTGTTCCACTCAAGGAAGTACCAGCCCACAAAGGAAAAAGGGCCCACGTAGAAGCTAGGAGGAGACGGCCGCAGAAACGCAGAAGCTAGTTGGGCTGGCCAGTTGTAGTGACCTGCTCAGTGCTCACATCTGACGTTGGGCTGGCCAGTTGGCCCTCATCTAATTAATGAATAGTACTTTTATAAAAATATAATTCATATACAATATTTGGTTATTAGTTGGATATTTATTTTCTCCCCTCAAAAGAAGTTGGATATTTATTTAGATACTTGATAAATCCGATTAAATTGGGTGAATATCCAATGGATATTGGGCATCCTATTAATTTTTCTGATATCCGATGGATATTGAACATCTTATTATTCGTATTAAATCGTTAGATACCTGATGGATTGGATATTGAACATCCATGTTCATATCCGATAGCTGGTAAAAGTATTTTTTATCAAAAAAATCTTGGATGGATATTCGTATCATTTAATGATAACCACATCCATCATTGCGAGTGTGCACCTGCGCCGGATCCAAAAACCCGCTAATCTAAAAAAAACTGTCATTTCGCAATAGTGTTCGATCATGCATAGGATAATGGTTTTTATTTTTTCTGTTGTTGCTTGATTGTGGTGCTTGGGTTTATGCTGTTGGCCGGTTTACAGGCGAAATATTAAAATATACATAATGGCAATTTCAATTAGTTTATTTAAGTTTAAACAAAACCGTTGGCGGACTGACTGTAGTAGACCATTGTTAGGGTAGATATATTGTTACACGTCAGCGGGACGATAGGTCGTTCAGATGAAAACGATCGGCAAAATATATCATAAATTGCACAATCTATACAAATATATCACAAATTTGATAAATTTATTTGTTTTATCAAATAAATAGATCAATATAGAATAAATGATAAAAAGAAATAGTTAAAAATAATAAGTGATAAAATACGATAAAAATCGAAAACAACGAAAACGGTTACGGTTTTCATCCCATATATGTAGAGTCGTGCAGGACTTTTGCTGATGTAGAGGAGAGAGAGCGAGGTGAGAGAATAAGGTCGTTGCTTCGCGAAACAACAGCCTCGTGAGCTAAATTTTAGAACTACGAGACAACTCTCCCACCATTGTACGAGTTTTGTTGCCATGCAATCAATAATATTTCTTTATTTTCTCATAAATCAAGGGATTTTGTATTGTTACGAGACAACTAAAAACAACCTATTGTATAGATTATCTGATAAATTGTTACAAGATTGTATGGCTCTGCATGAGACCGTCTATTAGACGATACCAATATAGTTGCCCTGGACGGCAAGCAGGGGGCGGATCCAGACAAAATAACCACCGGTGAGATGTTATCTAAGGCTAGTCCCAATGGTGATTTTATTTTTTTGTTTCCAAGAATGCCACATAAGTAAGAAGACAATAAATTTACGGATGAAATGGTTCATACAATGCAAAGTTTTATTTTAATGTTTCCTAGGTGATGCATGCAAGACACAGACTTGTTGGAAACTATGTATACAAAGTTTCATCTAGATGAAACCCATTTCATCTCTCTCCTCATTAACTCTTTGCCACATCATCTAAAATGCTGAGTTGGCACCCTATTTAATGTGCATGGAACCTCATGAAACCTTGCACTGTGACTTGTGACTTGTGACTGGCCTAATGATTTTAGTACTAATAAGTATATGCTTTAATGGAGTACACCACATAAACGGCGCTCAATAACCGAAGCAACATCGAGCTGGATTTTGGCGTATCAATCATCGCAACAGCCCCTCGAGTCTCGGCGGAGCGCAAACGCCGACGATCCGCGTGCGTGCACGCGCCGCGCACGTGCCAGGGCGAGTGACGTAGGCCCCTCGTCCCCGGGTGAGGTGTGGGAGCGGGGGGAAGAGGGGGATGGCGGCGGGATTTGGGGTGGCCGCCCGAGTCTTTAGATCTTAAATTTATTGTTTTGCCATATATGGAAATGCGTATATATAGGGCCTGTTTGGGACTGCTCTACTCCAGTTTTTTCAACTCTACTCCAACTCCACCATGGAGTAGCTCTGCTATGGAGTTTATAGAGCAAAGGTCCTGTTTGGCATGCAGCATAACTCTAGCTCCATAAACATAAGATTTTCCTAGGAAAAGTCTAATATACCCCTAAATGATGAGCCCACATGTCAGTCTCTTATATTCCCCCTCTTCTTGTTCGTTTTCCTCTGCTCACCGCCATGGCGCTGCGGGAGCGAGCGACCGGCCGGATGGAGCAGCGCGGGCCGCCGGCGGAGCTCCGGCCAGCGGCACGAGGAGCTCCGCGCTACGCCCTCGCGCGTCACGCAGCCACTACGCTGCCCACGGGCTACCCCTCGCCGCTGCGCCTGCACGCCGCCGACGCACCGCCCGCGGGCCTCCCCTCGCCGCTGCGCCCGCACGCCGCCGTGGCCGCGCAGCACCTGTCGCACGCGCCGCGCCTGCCAGGGCGAGTGACGTAGCCCTCCGTCCCCTCCGCGCGCGCGCCTCCGCCACGTCAGCACACGTCAGCCCCGGCGGCGCGTGCGCAGCGCGCTCCCGCCTCATGCCGCCCGACGG
>OAMR01000202.1:1590576-1608724 GCA_900205405.1 Echinochloa crus-galli | reverse complement strand
CGCGCCGGGGCTGACGTGTGCGGAGGGGCGCGCGCGTGGGGACGGGGAACCGAGGGGGCTACGTCACTCGCCGGCGGTGCGCGCGTGCGCAGCGCGCTCAGGCCTCATGCCGCCCGACGGCGGGAGCGCGCGCGCGTGCAGCGCAGCGCAACGGCCTCGCCGCCGCCGCCGCCGGACGCGGCGCGCGCCCACCTGGTTAGTTATTAGTCGAGATTCTAGAGGGGAACCTGGGAGGGAGCGCGGGGTAGCGGAGAGGCCTATCGATCGATCTCTCGGCATCGGAGAACTAGCTAGCTGCGCGCATATCATCGTACGAGGCAGCTCGATCCATCGATCGCCGCGCGCCGATGGGTGACGCCGCCGCCGCGCGCCAGGCGCCCGCGGGAGTGGTGGTGGTCGACGTCGAGGCGCTCGCCGGACGGAGAGGCAGCGGCGACGCTCCCGCCGCCGCGCCCAAGGTAAGTAAGCGCTAAGCGGCTCGTCGCCGCGTCCAACGGCTCCTTTGCGGTATCAGTTGTAGCTAGCTTTCCACTCCCCGCCGGCGAAAAATGTCACGGCGCGATCGACTGATCGAGGCCAGTTTGTTGGCTTCGTTCCTCCCCGGTGCATGCTGCCGGCTGCGCCCTGCCTGTTTGTTGAAATGCCTGCTTGATTTGGCTTTTTGCTTGTGAATGGGGCCATGGGGGCAAGGATCCACACGAATTTCTGTTGTAGCTGCTAGCCTGCTAGCATCACGCCCTCACGGCAGTTTGTCCTCATGCTCCTCTGTCCTTGTCTTACTCAGTTTTGTTTGCATCCGTGCCAATAATTCTATTACAGAGTTAAGAGTTGCATGTCCTGTAGCTGTCTTTGCCGTCCATTCTTACTGATGCCTTGCCGCCTTGGTGCTGTAACACAGGAGGAGCCAGCATGGAAGCGGTTTCTGAGCCACGTTGGACCAGGGTTTATGGTCTGCTTGGCCTACCTTGATCCCGGAAACTGTACGCGCCCCACTCTTATTTTTTTCTCGGTACCTCCAAATCTTCATGCCACTATGGTTCTCATGTTTGTCAAATGTGTGTAAACAGTGGAAACGGATTTGCGAGCAGGAGCCAATCACAGATATGAGGTAAATTTCCAGATCTTTGTTTTTGCACGCCTGTCATTATCGCCTGATTCCAGACAAAAGCTAACTAGGGTGTTTTTTTTTCTGTTTATTCTTCATTTCCTCATCTGTAGCTCCTCTGGGTGATCCTGATTGGCCTCATCTTCGCACTAATTATTCAGTCACTATCTGCTAATCTCGGAGTAGTCACAGGTATTACAGAGACAATAGTTATCATGCATAGGAATACGTTGTTAAATACGTCGTCGGTGTTAATGGCTGTTCACTGACTCAGGGTGGCATCTTGCTGAGCTATGCAAGACGGAATATCCGACATGGGTCAGAATATGCCTATGGCTGCTGGCAGAGTTAGCTGTGATTGCTGCAGATATCCCAGAAGGTTAGAACCAACATCATCCTAGTCTTAAATAAAAAAAAGAGAATGTTCAATTGCTATGTTTGATTTTCTGCTAACCATATATTATATTTCTGGGGTTACATGGATATAAGGAAAGAGCTCTAGTCTTGTTCAACACTAAATTCTTAATGCAGAAGCTAAAATGAAAAAATTATCCTTCTGGCTAGTTTTCAATTTAATTGATCCACTGTTTCTTTCCGGAAAACACTGTGTATACGTTCAATTTCAAGATTTTAGAAATTAGTTCAATGCAAATTATTAGCGAATTTATTTTTTTACCAATATAGAGAATTCTGTCGGTTGCCATTTTCATTTGCCTTCATTAGTAGCAAATAACAACAATGATCTAACTTTTTGCTGGTTGGCCGTTGCAAAGTTTGCTTCTTACAAATGTTAGCAATTTTCAGTTATAGGGACAGCTTTTGCTTTCAACCTCTTGTTCCACATCCCTGTATGGGTGGGGGTTCTCATCACCGGCTCAAGCACACTTCTCCTCCTTGGACTGCAAAAATATGGGGTAATCATTTTATTACTAGATATATATACCAAGTGTACAGAATTTTTTTTTACTGGTGTTCTCACAAACACTTGCGCAAGATACATACACTTCAGGTTCTTCCAGACTATACTGCCTAGTCATGCTTCTTATCATCCTTTCATGAAAGTCCTCCAAATACTTCTGGTTCGTTGATCAAAATAGTATATCGATGCAATTGGAACTTCTCTTCCCATCAACAAACTTAAGTGTTACCACCAGATTCTCAAGTTGGTGGACAAAGGCTACTCAAGGGTCCCCAAGGAGAGGCGCAAGGGTCTGAATTCTCTAGTAATCTTGGTCGCCTGGGAAATTGGGAAGCACAGGAATTCTTGTGTGTTTTAGCAGGCACAACCTCGTATTCCAGACTTACTCAGGGCAATGGCCAATGAATGCAGTCTGGGGGGAATGGAGGGTGCTGCTAAACTTCAGGGTTGCCTTGCCTGGTCGCTGGCTGTAGCTGATTAGGCTATGGTTTTTTGCTAGGTCGTTCTGTGTTTTTTCGGTGGCGCGAATGTAAGCTTCCTTTGTGTGGGGTTTCAGGTGTGGTGTGAGCCCCCTTGTTCCTTTTTCTCCTATCTTAATAAAATGACACACAGCCCTCCCGCGCCGTTCGAGAAAAAAACAAACTTTTTTCTCGAACCACGCAGGAGAACTGTGCGTCATTTCATTAAGGTAGAAGAAAAGTAGAACGGCCTAGACAGGCCACACCTGGTGCCATAAAATGGCACCACCCTCACTACTAAAACCACTTAAAACGTGCCACAGATCAGATTGAAACGACCTTAACTAACCAGGTGACCCAGTTAGGCCAACATGGTCAGCGACCTGAGCATTAATTCCCTAAGCTTAGTGACTCCTGCTGAACACCAAAAATCGCCTTCCAACCTCACAGACATGACAACCTCTTGAACGCTTGGCCTCTTGTGCTAAAAAACACAGCCATTACGATGTTTAGAAAAAAAATGCTGGTGTAGAATAAAAACAAACTTAAGTGCTGTGTAGGCAGCATGTTTCCTCCAAATGCTATTATTAACAAATTTCTCCTGAATTTCAGCCACTATTGCAGCAAGTGAAAATGATTGAACTGCATAGATAGGAACTCTACAAGAAACATCTGTAGCTCTCTAAACATATGAAAAGATGATTTAACCCAATATTTTAGCATGTGAACAGAAAGAACACTTCTTTATATCATCGCAGATTATTCAGACAAGCAGAGGAAGAAAAAAAATTGTAATTTCCCAAACAAGCCAGAAGTGATAAGAGTTTCCAAACCAACAAAATCTTGACAGAGTTGTTCCGTAGGATGTTTCCTAGCTATAACTTCTATTACAGAGACTTTGTAGCAATTTCATAACTTCATATAGTTGACAAAATAACTTCATATAGCAAAAGTTTGATACTTGAGTTTATTTTCATGATGACAAAGGAGAGTCGGTGCCTACATAATACAGCTAAGTAGTACCTTGTGGAGATAGAAGATAGAAATGTTTAAATGAATGATAGTTGGATCAACATCAGCACCTTACTGGAAAGAAAAAGGATCACCAACCCTGCTACCCATAAAAACGATCCCTATTCCATTCTACATTTCTTAACTTTTTAACCCAAGCAAGCAAAGAGCACCCAAATATTTTAAAGTCTCAGAAGCAATCTTAAGGCAGCAGATGCGAGTACTAATATTTCTGTCTCGGATATTCCCGAGAACAGATTGTTTGCCCATTATACAAGTGCATTCAATCCTGTTAACATGTCATAAGAAACAGCAGTAAAACTTTTTAATCCCATGCAGGTTAGGCTAGGCTAACGAGGAAACAACACAAGATTCAGTCAAACAAAACAAATGATAAAATATTAAATAAATGAGGTATTAGCAATAGCAAGCAAAGTAGTAAGCACAAAAATAAATAAAAGTTCTTCCTTCCATACAAAAGATTGCATTATGCATATTGAGGTGCTGACAATCCCGGTTCAACTACACGATTGACTACTGCATATCTAATTTTTCAAGCCCAAGCTCTACGGAACAAAAGTGGGCAATGAACCAGTAGATTGTGCCTGAGACCTTTAAATTATTAGTTCAAATGAATTCGAGAGCTCTAATGTAACATCACTGAAACTCTTTGGCCTTCTCCTCAAGCTTGGAAAGCATGGTTTCCACAAAATCTGCCAAGAGCGCATCTCCAGACTGCACAAGGAATGCCAGATTGTCTGTGTTGTCCAATGATGGCCGGAAAAGAGACAAATATTCAGAACTAGAATGACTCCTGGAACTCGAAGCAATGGCATAGCTGCCATCCGCTTGCTGCGTGAGCCCTATGTGCACAAATAGCAGTTCCTCCATCTCCATCAGCCATGGCTGCAGGTGTTCTCCCTTCGCATCTCCGTCTTTGACAGCATAATAATCACTAGGAAGCATGTATTCAAGCTCCACTTCTATGCCTTCAAGTATCAGTTTCTCCATATTGCGTCGATCCAGCAACTCCTTAAAGAGGCGTGAAATTGCAAAAAAGGAGCCACGGGCCTCTATCAATGATCGAGAGCAGACTGAGATGGCCCAGACAGCAGCAGCACACACTGACGATGACTTGACATGCCGGAGCGCCCATAGAAGACCCTTCAAGAGCTGGTCACGCAACAAGGGGTTACGGTCCATGATGTCCTTGATGTAGCGAATACCATCGAGGAACACATGGTACTTGGGATCTAGTATGAATGGCATGATACTCTGTGGATAAGTAGAGTGGCATTCTCTAATTGCCTCCTCCAGCATCTGTCGGTACTCGATAGGGATTTCAACAGTGGCTGCCAAGTCCAGTTTGTTCTTCAGGAACTGTAGCACATCACCAGCATTTCGTGGGGTGACGAGGCTCATCGCCAGGTTCAGAACCTTCTTTTGCACATCAGAATTGCGATTTGCCAAAGCCCCTAGTACATCCATGGCAAGGTTGTCGAATTCGGGGTGATCCACCATAGCCGTGGTAACCTCCTTTAGGCTTTCAAGGATTAAAACCACACTGCATATCTGAAGTAATGATTGAGGTGGCAATTCTATGAGAAGATTGCAATAGGCTCTTGCCATGGCAAATGCAAATCCTGGAACATCAAGGGACAGTGATGGAAGAGCGCTCATGCATGCACACACTACAATGGGGTGCGGTGACATCATAAGGGATGCAAAGGCTCTGACACACCTAGTGTCATCGATGATTTCTGTTGAGCCACGGAAGAAGATACACATGGATTTCACCGCAGCCATTTGGTCCTGAACCATCCACAGCCTCACCATACTTGCATGACGTTGAATACGGCGTAATTGTTCATCCATAAAACAACAATAGATGGCATAGAGAGCCTCAACACGAGCTGAGTAATCCATGTTCATGTTGTTGCTGGTGATGGCCTTCCAGATTACCTTCAAGATTGAGCGGAATCCCCTCTTGACGGCAATTTCATGGTGAGGCTTCGCCAAATTGGAAGCTAGGCCAGCGATTAGGCAGCATATGAGCAGGGGTTCAGGGAGTTTACCTCCAGCTATCAACACTGAGGCACGGTTCATAGCGGCGACGTTGGCAACCGGGTTCTCAGACTCGAGATCGGCCATGATCATCTCGAAATCGCCGCATGGTGGGTTGTTCTCCACGGCCATCAGAGCAAAAGGGGAATTTTTCCAATCACTTGTTCAGCCTGTTTGGTATGTGTTGGGCTGGGTAGTAGTGTATGCAGCGCGTGACCTATATGACGCGCGCATCTTGTCTTTTACCTGAAAGAGTTATGGTTATCATTAACTCTTGTGTGAGCTGTGTATCTAGAATTCCACCTAAGGTGCACTTCATTTAGAATTTGGAATCCAATACAAATAAGGGAAATCCTTCACATACAACCCATTAATACAACCGCATTAGAACCAGTTAATCCAACCCCTTTGGTAAATAAGTAAACACCATCCAAGCAATTTTAACCATTGGATCTCCTGGTTGTAATCTTGTAAATGTGGTTGTCGAAATGGGTTGTGCGTATAGCAGCACTCAGCCATAAATGTGACATGCAACCCCTCCCATCCAACTGTGTGTTTCGTTTTAGTGGGCTTAGATGAAATGATCCATCATGAGATCATCCTGTGAGGTGCTTGTGAGGAATGGCATAGTGATTCCTCTCTATAATACAAAGATTCACAGCTCTCCTGCTTATTTGAGAAAAAAAGGAATGATGTGGTGATGGATCAATGCATCACATTCCTCAAACCAAACTCACCATAAACTACCTCCAAAAATGAACTCTGCAGAGTATTAATAATTTACCATTTATAAAAGAAAATTTCCATGTATAGCCTAAAATGTAGCCTTTGTTTTGTACACTTACCTAGGTTAGGAAGTTGGAGCTATTGGTTGCGCTATTGGTGTTCATCATGGCAGCATGCTTCTTCATTGAGATGAGCATTGTGAAGCCTCCTTCAAAGGAGGTTATCCATGGGCTATTTGTCCCCAGTTTGAGTGGTTCCGGTGCCACTGGAGACACTGTTGCCCTTCTTGGGGCCCTTGTGATGCCGTGAGTAATCTAGCGTTCATAATACTTTTATTATTATTTGTGTTTATGTGGCATATCTTTCTTTTGTTTATCTGTCAATGAGATTTTGTTTTGGTTAATAGGAGCTATAATTTTATTTTTTTAGCTACCTACTATCTTAAGTTTATCTGCAAGAAATCCATTACTCTGTGATTGTAGTTCTGATCACGTCACTATTTTATATTGTAAATGTTGCATCAAATAGTTCAACTCCTTTTCAGTATAAATAAATTAATTACAGGCACAATCTATTCTTGCACTCTGCCCTGGTACTGTCAAGGAACACGGCCTCATCAGTAAGACGAATCAAGGTGAACAAATAAAATAGAACTGACGTTCAGCAGAAAACAATTCAGCTTATGTTCTGCAGTGAAGAAAAGTGCAATAATCAGAGGACATGTTTGTTTACTCGTTTGCACTTCAGGATGCTTGCAGGTTCTTCCTTTTTGAAAATGGAATAGCGCTGTTCGTGGCACTTCTCATAAACATCTGTATCGTCTCTGTCTCTGGAACCGTCTGTAATTCAAGCAACCTCTCACTGGATGACTCTGCAAAATGCAATGAAATCACCTTGAATTCCTCGTCCTTCCTCCTCAGGGTATTACTTGTGAATACTGCCTGGTCACTAGCTTTTTGGCTAAATTTTTTTACTACCAGTTATAACGGAATGCCTTATTTATATTGTATTTCAGAATGTGCTGAGCAGGAATAGTGCAGTTGTGTATGGCGTGGCACTCTTGGCTTGTGGAATAAGCTCAACAATCACTGGAACTTACGCCGGGCAATACATCATGCAAGTACTACTTCTGGTCCCAATAGACGTCATCACAGAATGTTTCAGATCAAACCTGTAAAACTTTGACGATAATTTTATTCATGAAATAATTCAGATTTATCACATGAGAACAGCTTTAGTAAATTTATCATCAAAGTTTTTTCATGTTCTACATCATATTCAGTTTTTTTAATTATGCTTGAAAAACATAATGTCTGAAGATGCATAAAGAATCTGCATGTGTCCTATCAGCAAGCAAATTGGATCAGTAGGTGTTTCCCCTACTGTTTTCACTCAGAGAAATCATATCAGATCAGAGATATATAGTATCTTCATCCCAGGTTATTGGTTAACCTTGTCGCCACTTTCTTTGAAATTACATCCTTAGACCGACAGGTTCTTGCCAACATTTGAAGTGCTAAACCTACAGGCAGTTGTAGATATGCTTGATCAACGTTTTTCATGTGTTTAGCTCTTTGCTCAGGGTTTCTTGGACATCAAGATGAAACAGTGGCTGAGGAACTTGATGACTCGCAGTATTGCCATTGTACCAAGCTTAATCGTTGCCATCATCGGTGGGTCCAGTGGTGCTGGCCGTCTGATCATCATCGCATCGGTATATTTTCCACCATGTGATGCATCCATTGTTTGTCTATTTAAGCCCTATTTACAGAAATCTTCTGATTAAATTGCTGGTTTTATGTATGAAGTAATAACCAATGCACTGACTTAATCTTCTGATTATGTTAAGAAAATCTAGTTGATTGATTTGATTAACTCGCTATAACTTTGGTGCAGATGATACTGTCCGTTGAGCTGCCATTTGCTCTCATCCCACTTCTCAAGTTCAGCAGTAGTAGCAACAAGATGGGCGAAAATAAGAACTCCATCTATGTAAGTATGGAAGTCAGTAGCAACTAACAAATTTTTGTTTGAATGCACAAATGAATTTGCTTATTAACTAATTAGTATGCACGTATTGGTTGCATGCAGATTATTGGCTT
This sequence comes from Echinochloa crus-galli, assembly GCA_900205405.1. Classification (NCBI taxonomy): domain Eukaryota; kingdom Viridiplantae; phylum Streptophyta; class Magnoliopsida; order Poales; family Poaceae; genus Echinochloa; species Echinochloa crus-galli. The sequence continues at coordinate 1,600,339 of OAMR01000202.1, read as the reverse complement.
CTCGTGGATCCTGGGGTTAATTATTATTGGGATAAACATCTACTTCCTCAGCTCAAAACTAGTTGGATGGATCCTCCACAACAAACTGCCAATGTATGCTAACGTGCTCATCGGCATCATCATGTTCCCTCTTATGCTGCTCTACATTTCTGCTGTGGTCTACCTGACGTTGAGAAAGGACACCGTCAAGTTTGCGTGTCGTGGTGAGCTGCAGGCCATGGAAACTGACAAATCAAAGGTTGCCAATGAGAACAGCAACGAGGAAACCAAGTAGCAGCTTGTTTAGCCCCATGTTTACACAGGCATGCTATGGTAAATGCTTGTCTGTCGCGGTTGCAAGGTCCATACGGGGAATTAGAAATGATTTGGTGTACTTCAGCAGCAGGTTTAGAATAGAAGCTGACGAGTAATACTCGAAGAAACGATGTCCTGCTAATTGAGCTTTTATACTGCACGCTTGGAAAAAGATCATTCGACATTTCTCAACTATCGATCGACATTCTTTGATTTGCAGCCTTTGATTGTAAACCCATATGGTTAGCACATGTCAATTGCCGAACCCATCCGATTTACCCTAGGGTCATTTTCGACGGCGGTTATCACAGATGTGGTGTCACATATGTCATACTGCATAGCACCACGTTAGCCACGAGTAGTACTTAAAATGGTTCACAGTGATAGTTTGAGGGATCAATAGGCTTTATGGGAAAAATGTTACAAAAGTAATTTTGTACAATACATATGTAATAAAAAATTATAAAATCTAGTTCGGTCATAGAAAATTTGTTTTAACTCGGAAAAATACAAAACATATTTCATAATTTTTTTCCGAAAACCATGCCCTACTGTTCTAATATCTAGTTAGGAGTTTTTTTAATCTTTTCGATCACCATTTGGTGTTTATTTGCCAGTAGCTAGTCTTATTATGTATTATAGTTAGTTGACCCAGACCATATAGAAGGCAAAGTGACTTTGACAGCAACACAAGTATCATCACCACCTCATTCTTGATCCTAGACAGTGGACAAGTGCAACTAGTACGGGTTGCACTTTCTTTAATTGCTAGAACTTTTCTAACATCCAGTATGAGGTGGTAACATGAAATCTAGGGCTAGACAAAAATATCGCTAAATAGCTCATTACAAAAAATAAATCTGGTTATACTCATTCTTATTTCGAAATAACTAGATCATTTTTAATAAAAGTCATCTTGCTCATTTAGCACGTCTGAAGTTAGCACAACAATACATGAGACCACGATAAATAAGAATAAACTAATTTTTAAAAACACTCGGTAGAAAAGTCGATTTAGCTTGTTAGCCACCCCTAATGAAACCTACTTGTTGTTCATATTCTCCGGGCTATTATCGAGGGCGATTAGACTACTTAGAACAAATAATGGTATCGATTTGTAGAAAAAAAATCAGAACATGATCATAGAATATCTAAGTAACTTCTAACTAGGCACTATAATATAGAGCATGACTTTAGAAAAAAAATGAAGCTAGTTTCATCTTTTTCCGAGCTAAAGCTAATTTGCTAGGATTTTTCAAATCAAAGGCTAAACAAGAGTTTAGGATTTTTAAATTGCATATCTTTCTAATAATATATATATTAATATCTTTTATAATGTTTATTACCCCCTCGAACATATTAAACTATCAATATGGTCTAATCTACCAGGAGTGTAAATCGGATGCTTTCAACAGTTAGAGGGTGTAAAAAAAATCCAGTTTTTTTAATTAAGGATTGAAAATCAAATAACATCGAAAATTGAGGGCTGTTGAAAGAACTTTTACCTTTTTTTTTAGCACAGAAAGAACTTTTACCTTACAATGAGGCTTTTATGAAAAAAAGATAAAGGATGAACGTTACTGGGCCGGGCTACCACATGCTCTCGTGGACAAACAGCTGGGAGGCCCACATTCGGACTGCGCGAGAGCCCGTGAGACAAGCCCACGTGAACCCCGGGATTCCTATATAGCTTCTACAAGTTTTTTTCCCCACCTAGCTTCCGGTGTCTAAGATTCGTGCAAGCGATATGGTCCGTCCGATCCATCGTATACGACACCGTGTCTCCAGGCTATCCTCCACCGCACGCATCTCCCGTGACGCTCCGTTATTTTCTCCGTCTCCCTCATCCTCGAGGTCATTCCGTTGAGCAGCGACGACTCCCAGGCGATGGCGACTCCCAGGCGATTTTGTTAGGGTTCCGCCATGATCTAGTTTCCTTCGTCGTCCTCTCGCAGGTGAGTTCGCATTCGCGGTTCGTTTCTCTTTGGTTGATGATTTTTTTTATGTTTCTCTTCTGATCCGTTCAGAGCTCCAGCAGCGATGCCTCGCAAGCGATGTGCTCGCCTTTCTCTGTTGGAATCCCATGCTCCATTGAATCCTGGTGCCATTGCAGCTGATTCAGTTCATTCCACGCCATATCTAGTTCGTGGTTCGTCGGGTTCAGATCCTCCCCCGCCGGATCCAGCTACTGTTCAATATTGTGTTCCAGTGAAAAGGGCAAGAACTCGTTCTCGTGGTGTTGCGTCGGATTCAGGCCCCGCCCCACCGGATCTGGCTCTCGCTTTTGTTCCAGTGACTAGAGCAAGAACTTGTTCTCGTCAGCAGGAGGTTAGATTTTCTGTTCCCGTGTTCCTGTCAAATTCTACAACATGGTGTACATCCAAATGGTCCTAGTGTTATTTATCTAGAGAGGATAAAATGATCCCGATGTTAGTTATATAGAGAAGATAAAATATTAAGCAAATACATGATTGTTGTTGCTATGTGCCATAGTCGTCACTGGAGAAGAAGAAAATAATACATTCTTTTTAAAAAAATGTTGATGTAGGTGTTGTTAAATGTTGAATCTATTCTCATAAGATGTTGAAATAGGTTGTGAAAAATGTTGAATATAATTTTTTTTTTAAAAAAATGTTGATATGTGTTTGTAGAAATTATTGAATCTACTATTTTTTAAATATTGATATACTATTTAGAGAATGTTGAATATGATCTTTTTCAAATGTTTGATACTTTTTTTTGCGTCAGACGTGGAATCTAACTACTGCTAATGGAACAGAATTGTTGAACCTGGATAGGAGTAAAATCATTGTAGGCACAAATTAATGGCCTGACAACAGCCATCCACAAGGGCATACTAATACAAATATGACATGATGCACATCCATATACACTGCATTTCTGAACAATTCATAAGATATATATCTTGATGGAGCGCGCCTCTCCTATAGTGGTTAAAATTAGCTTCCGCAGAAACAAATGAGATGAGAGAGGAAACTTAAAGAAAACGTGAGATGATGTGGGAATCGGAGACATCAGGAAAGAGGCATAGGCTGTCTCTCAACAAAGGTGTATCCTCGTGCAGCCCGTGTGAATATCCCTGTGCCCCCGAGAGCAAGAGGAAATGCACATAGTGGAGGCACATTAGTGCAAGCTCGCTTGAATTCCAAAATCCACCAAAGATGATAATTAAGGCTACATCAAGATAAATCAGCCAAGCACACAATTGCAATGAGTATTCGTTAGATGGTTCTGCCTTCTAGCTGTAAATTCTGGCCATTGCCACAACATGCCTTTCTTACAAAGAGAAAAAAATAATGCATGCCGGCTTCTCCTGGTCATATATATACTCGTGCCGAAGCTATCTAGAGTTCCTAAATCATGGAGTTTCCAAAAAAATAAAATAAAAGGCATGCATAACCAACGGCTTGACGGGGAGCCTCCTTATATCTGGTTATAAATAATTGGATTGATAATTATAATTTATAAACCCCACAAAAATCCATGCAGCCACGGTGAGTACACTACTAGGATATGGGAGGATGTACTGAATTAGTATGTAGAAGAGATGGTGTTTTATTGCCACTCTGCTACTGTCGATTCACCCCAGGCGGAACAGAAGATAACATCTCTGAATGTTGAACTCTTGAAGTACCGTGGGATCTATCGTCAGATCGACGGATTGCATCAAGAAGATTTGCAGCAAATCCGAGGCATACTAGATTCTGGAAATTTTTGTTATTTTTCCTATGCTCAATCTGGCCTGTGAAAATGCGTTGATTCTGTGTTAGGATGATCTTGTTGGAATATTGTAGTGCAGCTTATGCCAAGACAGACTATGTCATGGAAATACGTTGCATGTATGTATTATCATTAACATTTACTCAATTTGTTTTGAAATGAGTATAAAAAGACACTTATTTTTCCGTTGGTAGTACAGATACTCCTCTCTTTTTGAAGAAAAATAAACGTCTACAACGACCTTCTAAGTTTACCTTCTAGTACAAAACAATCTTTTTGAAAAAGTCAACACTCAAAATCAAACTTTACTGTGTGCTTATGTCCCTACGGTTAGAGTATTTTTAACATTTTTACTGTGTGCCTATGTCTAGCATTTTTATTTTTGTATCACTATATATATGAAATTGACATGCAGGCCCCTTTGACACAGTATTGAGGATTTGAACGTTTCCTGATATATTTGAACCCAGCCACCCACTGCATATAAGTCATAAGACTGCACCCGACATGATGCTCTGTGGGAGAATTCTAAGATGAATGAATAACATAGCTGCTTTTACACGAACAGGAGAACAGGAAAGCAACGTATCATATCCAAACAAGCTTCATGGCTTGGTGTAAACTATACAAACTCTCACCACGTCCGCTGGATTTCCATCCGATGGCCACATAGAGAGGTAGGAAATTTTATTACTTAAATCCTCCCACCATTAACTTTTTTACCTAAGAACCCCTCCTAACCCCACCCTAACGCTGTTCCTGGCGAGCCGTATCGCCTGTCGCCGCGACGGTTTGTATCGCCCGCCGCGACCCTAGCGTCGCAACCCCCGTCGCCCTCGAGTCCCCGATGTTTTGGCCACCTCGACGGAAGCAGGCGTCGACGAAGAAATTTTCGATCCCATTTTTTCATCTCGCGCTGTTTCGTTTCCGTGGTCTGCATCTGATTGCGATGCTCAATCTGGGGCCGCGGCACAATTTCGCTCAGAAAAGCAGGCTCACAACCGTATGCGTCCGCATACCTTATCTGCGCCCTCCATCTCTGCTTTGTTATTCGTGCTGGTCAACAACCCCCGATTCCCTGTCTTGTTTCCCGGTTGCGCATGCATTCCCTCTGTGATGCCACGTTCATATACTGGCATTCCGTCCGTCTCTCCCATCGCGGGCCTCTCCGCCCGGCTGCTCGCCGGATCCTAGTTCGCAGCCCTTCTTCTCTCCGCCCGCCGGTTCGTCCCCTCGTAGGTCACGGCCATAGTCCCTGCTCGCCGCTTGCTGTCTCGCCGGATACGTGCTCGCCGTTCTTCTTCTCTCCGCCCGCCGGATCGTTCCCTCGCAGCTCGGCTCCGTGGTCCCTGCATGCCGCTCGCCTCTCACCGTCTCGCGGGATCCCCGCCCGCCGGCTCATTCGTTTTGCGGATCTCACACCACTGACATGCTCTTCAGTCCCGCTTCAGATCTGATTACGGGAGCTGTTGTGCTCGAGTATGGCGTCCCTTTGATTTTTCTCCTCCCTGGCACATATCTCGTATATTTCCAATTAAGCAAAAAAGTGCAGTAGCTATTTTTACAGCATTCAGTTAAGCTTTTCCATGCTTTATTCAGTTTAGTTATAACTTGCTCATAGATTATTGATGGTAGAGCTGCATGTATCATTAAAAATAAACACAAATAGATGAACCACCATCATAGAAAATTTTACATATGGGCAACCACAAAACTTTATTATAGCATACATAATTCAGGTAATCTACTTTCATAGCATGTACTACAAAAACATCAAACAAACAAGTAATACACAAGTGTATTAGGTAAACATACATAACGACAGTGATACTCCAATCACAAGAATAATGTAAGCACACGCAACTGGCGATAGTGATACTGCATATAAGGACAAAAAAAGCACACACTTGTATAAAAAAAGTCAAAGCCAGCAGCTGTGCGACCTCGAGCTTTTCAAAAACCTGAGCTAATGGAACAGAATTGTTGAACCTGGATAGGAGTAAAATCATTTGCTCAGGTTTTTGGAAAGCTCGAGGTCGCACAGCTGCTGGCTTTGACTTTTTTTATACAAGTGTGTGCTTTTTTTGTTTTTATATGCAGTATCACTATCGCCAGTTGCGTATGCTTACATTATTCTTCTGATTGGAGTATCACTGTCGTTATGTATGTTGACCTAATACACTTGTGTATTACTTGTTTGTTTGATGTTTTTGTAGTACATGCTATGAAAGTAGATTACCTGAATTATGTATGCTATAATAAAGTTTTGTGGTTGCCCATATGTAAAATTTTCTATGATGGTGGTTCATCTATTTGTATTTATTTTTAATCTTTTACTTATATCTTCCATTAAGATGGTAAAAATGGCCTCAACTGTGGCTTGAACTTATCATAATACCTGAACATATCTTTTATCCACCTCAACTATGTAATTTAACCCTTTTTCTTGGGTCCTCCCTTATGCTTATACTAATGATAGGTTATATTAATTTGAATTCAACTGAGTTATTAGGAAAGCTAAATATTTCTGCGCAGTTGATGATTTTATCCCTTTTATTATGAGTTAATAATGGCGGATTGTTTTTTACGATGCCCTTCTCTTTTCTCCCATTTCTTTTCTCCCATTGCCTAGCTTACATAATTTTTATTTCTACTAAGTTATGTTGTATGTTAATCTCAAACACTCATGTACCGAGCCTTTTGTTACCGAGTTGGCGATGGGAGGTTAGCAGCCTATTGGGACATTGTGTAAATTTTAACGATTTTAGCATGCGAGATTAGATTCTGGTGTCGCTTGCACAGTTCATTGAGATGACTAGGTCGGGCTGTACTCTAACTTTGTTCAGTGATTTCGTGGGAGATTGGATAATGCTATACATGCTTAATTCTTTAAAGCTAAGTGTCAAGAATGAATAGATATCTGAATGAGCTACAGATCACCTATATTGCTCAGTTCATATACTCAATTGATGTGTTTTTACTTGTTGGATGAGTAATCAATCCATTTCTTTTTTTGAGACTATAGTTGTACAGTATAAATAAGTCCTATATGTATGCTATTTAGGAATATTCCTTTTTAGGCTTCCAATTTTTCCCTAGTATTTTCATTTCAATAGAAAAGGCTCAGTTTACCTATTTGTCAAGACACACGGTAACTTATCAGTATGTTCACAAATGGAGTAGCCACCATTTCTGATAGAACTATGAATGCGTTTTAATATTAGGAATAGATAGTGTGCATTGTTTTCTTACAAGCCTATGTGTAGCTGCAATTTGGTGGAAGTGAAAAAGAAAATGTTGACACATACATCTTTTTAGATGCAAGTAAATCATGTTCCTTAAAAAAGTAAATGATGCAGTGGTTGGTTATCTGACAGAGCAAGTTTCTTGAGCGAATTGGCCTATAAATAGTAATCAAGCTCATCTACCTGGACAATGTGTGTGTATTTATACAACTAAAGAAATATAACTCGCAGCTTAAATGGGTGGGAAAATCTCTCAAGTATATACTGAATTTGTAAAAACTAACTTCTGTAAATGTGTTCAACAGAATTCCTTTTTGCCTCCCTGATTTTTGGATATTTGTATATATAAACGTCATACGATGCCCCATGTGTTTTTCAGGCACGACATTGAACTACTTCCTGGACAACCGCATCAACAGGGTAGAGATTCCGTTCCCCGGTGCTTCGATCTGCTGTCCATGCCTCCAATGCAGATGATAACGAGGAAAAACTCAATGCCTCCAACAAACTTGGATAGGTAATCGGCGGAAAAGATTTTGAAAAGTTTTTACCGGGTGTGTTTTTAGGTGATTTATCCGAGAGACTAAAACACGGGCGTTACACTAAATCTTTTACCTCTACAACAATCTTTCATATTCTTCACAATATCGCCCTGTCTCAACCATGTCTGTGACTAAAATACACCTTAATTCTTTCAGAAGTAGTAGTACTGACCGTTTGACCATTTGTATCTTGTATTCACTAAACTTATCGTGATAACCATAATTTACGGGGCAAATGGAAGTGTGGAATCAAGTAAAGAAGTCTAAGACAAAGGTACGTTGCCAGAGTCTCAGAACTACTGATGATTTATGTATGTATATTTAACATATGTTTTCAGAAATAGTTCTTACTAAAGTACAATTGTTATATAATACATTGCATAATCTAAACTCATCTCACCAGGTTGATTTATTACCACTACGTCAGAAATTACTATTTCAGCTTCTGTCTTCTAAGCACAACAAGTTTGTTGGGAAGTTTATGGAGTTGCTTATCTAATTGAAAAAATAAGAAGTTATTTACAGGTTTGTTAATTCAACAATTTGTTATTTCATTTTAACACTCCGAATATACATAATTAACAATTTAATCATGGTTTTAAATAGCGGGCTAAGGGGTTTTGGCGGTTGGGGTCAAAAAACAGCTAATAGCGGGATTAGCTATAGCGGGTTATAGCGGCTAAATTGTACATAATTTCAAATAGCGGTTTTTTTTCTCAAAAGGCTATAGCGGGCTATAGCGAGGCTATAGCGCGAGATTTAAAACCTTGAATTTAATCAATATAGTTCAACATTTCGATAAAGGCTTTAGTAGATGCCCATTCAACTATTTATATTGTTCTATTAAACAATTTGTGTCAACTCAACAACTTAATCAATATAGTTCAACATTTCGATAAAGGTTTTATTAGACGTACATTCAACTATTTATATTACTCTATTAAACAAACTGTGTATATGCAATTCAACAATTTAATCAATTTGTTCAACATTTCAACAAATACTTAATTAAATGGCATTCAACTATTTATATTATTCTACTTAACAATTTGTGTATATCTAATTTAACAATTTACTGAAGTGTGTTCAATATTATTGTGTTCAGCATTATTTACAGGTCCCGTACGTCAACACTTCAGAGGAGATATCATGATGATTTCTCGTTTAAAATCTCTCATGTAATGGTTCAGATTTACTTGTGTAAAAAGTTGCCTAAAAGTCAGATTTAAAAATATAAATATGTCAAATTTCAGATTTATATGTAATTTAGTTGATATGCACTTTCAAATTTGAACTTGAAGTTTGTAGTGTAGAGTTCCCACCCGTTACTTTCCCCTTATAACCACTTGCCCTGCAAAAAGGTCAAAGCGCGAGGTAAAAAAATTCCGTTCGCCTCGCGCCAAAAATTCAAAGCTGGGGAAAATTTTGTTGGCCTCGAAAAAAAAGTCAAGCGCGAAAAAAATTTTCTGTTCGCCTCGCGCGATAACGGCGCGTAACGGCAAAAATTGGTGGTCGTCCCGCACGGTTGGTGGGCCGTCTTCCTCTCTATGCGCGCGCTTCTTGGGGTGGATGGGATTCTAAGCCAGCTACGTTAAAAAGTGAACGGAAGTTATACAGGGAGCCCCCGTGAACCCCACTCAGTCCTCCAACCCACCACCACCCCCACCCGCGCCGCCACTTCACCACCCCCCGCCCCGGGGCGCGCATCGCGGCGGCGGCGGAGCAGGAGGGAGCTCCGAAGATGTGGTGCCAGTCGTGCAAGGAGGAGTACGAGGAGGAGGACGCGGGGACCTGCAAGGAGTGCTACGAGGAGGCGAGCGAGACGGAGGAGGAGCTCAAGCGCGAGATCGACGACCTCCGATCCCGCCTCCTCTTCCTCCGCCTCCCTTCCCCCACCCTCGACGCCGCGTCCGCGAGCCACTCCGACCTGCTCCTCCACGC
>OAMR01000202.1:1571492-1581638 GCA_900205405.1 Echinochloa crus-galli | reverse complement strand
CCATCCCCTCCTGCTCCTCCGCCTCCTCCTCCGGCGAGGGAGGCGACGGAGACGCCGTCGCCGCGCGCGCCCCCGACACGCCCGCCGTCCCCGCCCACCGCGTCATCCTCGTGAGTCCATTCTTCCCCCCTCTGAACTTCTCTCCCCGCTGTTTACATGATTTTTTTTTGTGGGATTCATGCTTGATTGTGCGGTTCGCGATAGTTCAGCTCTTGGATCGACTAGGAAAAGAAAATTGTGAGTTTGTGATGAGCTCTCTTGATTCCCCTTGTTTTTTTGGTTTTCCGTTTCATTCATAGACCTAACTCCTAGCAGCCGATTGAATCTAGTAGCTCACTGTCCTACTGATTGATTCCTCTAGTTTGATAATCATTAGTTGTTCATGGATAAAATTGGGATTTTGCAACTACTGATACCACGGTGTTATTGTGACGTCCAACCCATGAGCATTCTTCACATGTTGTTACTTGTGAATTTCTGTGTGTTCATTTCTGTTTGCAGATTGGATTGACACATTAGAGTAACTGAAACTGCCCAAAATTGTATGCAAAACATAAAAATTTACTACATTTATCAGGAGTATGTAGAGGGTGAAACAAATTTTCTTGATGTACAAAACCAGTTTGCATTATTTTTTTCTGAATGTAGAAAACCAGACATATATCAGTTTTCATCTACAGTCTTGATATGGTAACATTAAACATTGCTTGAAGCCAATCTAATGCTACATGCCAACAACCACGTCTGAATGATTGCCATATGATCTAATCATGAGGCAAAGTGGAGAGTGCACAAAAAGGATCCAAGTATGTAATGCAACATACGGCCTCTTTTCCTGAAGGTGCTTATATATGGCTTGAATAATTTGATTTGGAGCAACGACAGTGTCAAAAAATGCGATTGCTGGCCCCATATCACCATCTATAATTTTCTTGATGTGTTAAAGCTAACCTAAAATTTGATGGAATATTTCTATGAGTGAGGTATAGCATTACCTATTTTTATGTACATTCTCTTCCTTGAACAAAACCTAAGATACAATGTTTTAGAGATGCCTGGATAGCTTGGTAGCTCACAGTCCTGCTGATCGATTCTTATAGTCTGGTAATCGCTAGCTGTTCCTGGATAAAATTGGGATTTTCTCACTGCTCTGGTATCACTGTGTTATTGAGATGTCCAATAAATGAGTGCTATCGCCATGTTGTTATTTGTGAATTCCTCTGTGGCCATCTGAATGACAATGGCTTGAGTCACCGAAGTAACAAACTGTATCTATAAGGCGTTTGTTGGACCCATAGTTCGAATGTCCGCGCATCATCTATAATTTTCTTAATGGGTCAAAGCTAACCTAAAACTTGATGCATTGGGATAATTGTATCTATGAGTGAGGTGGAGCATTCTCCTTACATTTTTTATGCACGTTCTCTTCCTTAAATAAAACCTATGATACAATGTGTTAGTGAACCTGGAATAGGGCACCATGGTACATGTTAGTTCTGATTATACATGGCAGTCACACACATATATAAAATTTTAATCTTGTCTCTGCCAGTGCTGATTAACTACATGGCATAATCACATAGACATGTAAAGTTTTAGTTTTGAGGATTATGTTCACACAGTAATCTGCCACACCTTTTCATTTAGAATCCTTCATCTATGAACTATTTGGATGCAGTGCTTGACTCTACTTTTCAGTATGCCTTGCATATTCTAGTCAGATGCATATGTAACTTATAAGCAAATTTAAGCAGGTGCTTTAACTTTACCTTTTTTCTCAGTTTTACAGTCATGGCAACATTCTTCTAATTTCTCGAGTTGCTTGAGCTTCACGTCCGTAATGTTCAGATGATTTTGCTTGAGATACAATGTAGTTGGTGGCTGGATTTGTTGCATTAGAATTGCCTTATATGTTAAACTGACTTTTCCTTTCAAGCAGGCCAGCAGATCTCCTGTTTTCAGAGCAATGCTCGAGAATGAGATGGAAGAGAGCAGGAGTGGCATCATCAAAATCTATGATGTGTCATATGATGTCCTCCGTGCTTTCGTCCATTACATGTACACAGCAGAAGCTCTTCTGGATGAGCAAATGGCATCTGATCTCTTGGTGTTGTCTGAGAAGTACGAAGTAAAGCACCTGAAGGCCTACTGTGAGAAGTTCTTAACATCCAAAGTGAACAACGATAATGCCATCTCCCACTACGCCTTTGCACATCGCCACAGTGCAAAGCAGCTGCAGGAGGCCTCCCTTTCTGTGCTCATGGACAACATGTCCACACTAGCGGATCGGGAAGAATACAAGGAGCTTGTCGAGAAGGACCCGAGGCTTGTCGTGGAGATCTATGAAGCCTATCTCAACCGACAAGTCAACACTGCAGCTGGGAAGGAGACAGATTGTAGTGGCAGGAAGGGACAATTACGTGCAGAAATATAGTAGTATTAGTATTCTAACTATTCGTTTGTGTATTCAGGTAAGCAAAACTTAATCTGCTTTTTAGATGCATACTGCAATTGTTTGGATCATAATCAATTAGACGCTGGTGAGTGGTGACAGCATGCCCTATGGCCCAATGAAATGTCATGTAATGCATTTCGATGTAATATATTGAAATGACGTGTGATGGGCATTTAACGATCTCAATATGACCTTGGTCTCTGGGCGAGTATGATGATGGTCCACAGACAGATCTTGTGATGGGTTGTAGGCACTTGTCTCTGGATTGGTTTAAACTTTGACCAAGATTTTGTTTTGCATTTCTATAACCGATAATATAATGTGCAATTTGCAATCTGCCATCTCGTGAGACTTGGCAGGCAGATATTGTTGTTGGACCGCATGCTGCGCTGGAGTACATTGTCGAAAATAAAGACAAGACCAGCCCTCCACACCACGGCTTAGAAACGCAATGCATCTTGTGGATTCTGTTCGGTCCTGATCGATTCTTATAGTCTGGTAATCGCTAGCTGTTCCTGGATAAAATTGGGATTTTCTCACTGCTCTGGTATCACTGTGTTATTGAGATGTCCAATAAATGAGTGCTATCGCCATGTTGTTATTTGTGAATTCCTCTGTGGCCATCTGAATGACAATGGCTTGAGTCACCGAAGTAACAAACTGTATCTATAATTGGTTTGTTGGCCCCATAGTTCAAATGTCCGTGCACCATCTATAATTTTCTTTGATGGGTTAAAGCTAACCTAAAACTTGATGCATTGGGATAATTGTATCTATGAGTGAGGTGGAGCATTCCGCTTACATTTTTTTATGCATGTTCTCTTCCGTAAATAAAACCTATGATACAATGTGCTAGTGAACCTGGATTAGGGCACCATGGGTACATGTTGGTTCTGAACTTCTGATTATACATGGCAGTCACACACATATATAAAATTTTAATCTTGCCTCTGCCAGTGCTGATTAACTACATGGCATCACATACACATGTAAAGTTTTAGTTTTGAGGATTATGTTTACACAGTAATCTGCCACCTTTTCATTTAGAATCGTTTATCAATGAACTATTTGGATGCAGTTCTTGACTCTACTTTTCAGTATGCCTTGCATATTCTAGTCAGATGCATATGTAACTTATAAGCAAATTTAAGCAGGTGCTTTAACTTTACTTTTTTCTCAGTTTTACAGTCATGCCAACATTCTTCTAATTTCTCCAGTTGCTTGAGCTTCGCGTCCATAGTGTGCAGATGATTTTGCTTGAGATACTGTGTAGTTGGTTGCCGGACTTGTTGCATTAGAATTGCCTTATATGTTAAGCTGACTTTTCCTTTCAAGCAGGCCAGCAGATCTCCTGTTTTCAGAGCAATGCTCGAGAATGAGATGGAAGAGAGCAGGAGTGGCATCATCAAAATCTATGATGTGTCATATGATGTCCTCCGTGCTTTTGTCCATTACATGTACACAGCAGAAGCTCTTCTGGATGAGCAAATGGCATCTGATCTCTTGGTGTTGTCTGAGAAGTACGAAGTAAAGCACCTGAAGGCCTACTGTGAGAAGTTCTTAACATCCAAAGTGAACAACGATAATGCCATCTCCCACTACGCCTTTGCACATCGCCACAGTGCAAAGCAGCTGCAGGAGGCCTCCCTTTCTGTGCTCATGGACAACATGTCCACACTAGCGGATCGGGAAGAATACAAGGAGCTTGTCGAGAAGGACCCGAGGCTTGTCGTGGAGATCTATGAAGCCTATCTCAACCGACAAGTCAACACTGCAGCTGGGAAGGAGACAGATTGTAGTGGCAGGAAGGGACAATTACGGGCAGAAATATAGTAGTATTAGTATTCTAACTATTCGTTTGTGTATTCATGTAAGCAAAACTTCATCTGCTTTTTAGATGCATATTGCAATTGTTTGGATGATAACCAATTAGACGGTGTTGCTGGTGAGTGGTGACAGCATGCCCTATGGCTCAATGAAATGTCATGTAGTGGCATCTTGATGTAATATATTGAAATGACGTGTGATGGGCATTTAACGATCTCAATATGACCTTGGTCTCTGGGCGAGTATGATGATGGTCCACAGACAGATCTTGTGATGGGTTGTAGGCACTTGTCTCTGGATTGGTTTAAACTTTGACCAAGATTTTGTTTTGCATTTCTATAACCGATAATATAATGTGCAATTTGCAATCTGCCATCTCGTGAGACTTGGCAGGCAGATATTGTTGTTGGACCGCATGCTGCGCTGGAGTACATTGTCGAAAATAAAGACAAGACCAGCCCTCCACACCACGGCTTAGAAACGCAATGCATCTTGTGGATTCTGTTCGGTCACAAGGGAAAATGGGTGCCGGGTGGTAAATGGCCCTCACTTTTGTACTAGAATGTACTAGAAATTTTAAATTTTAAGGATCTGGCCGGATTAGAGCCGGATCAAAATAACACTAGTTTTTGAGCTAAATTTTTGCTAGGGCGAAGTTTGATTGTGAAGGAACAAACGGGCCATGATCGTTACCACCCCTAGCTGAGAGACCTTTGCTTCCCCTCACTTTAGGAATTATGTACAACTTGGAACCCATGGTACAACCATGTCGCAAAAGTGAATCCCTGGACAACAACCATATACACATTTAGATGCTATAAGAGCTAGCATACCAAACTAGCGCAATTCTTACAAGCACACATCATTTATATAACAGCAACAAATTGGCTACCAAAATCTATCACAACTTGATCAGATACACACTACGATACTAGTAGTCAAGAAATAGCTCACAAAGCTGTTCATCTGTCCATTCGGCTCCAGAAGCAACTGGCATGGCCTTCTTGGCACTGATGGCACTAGCATGTTCTTTAGTTGGGGGGATACTACCTGCATTAGCAGCAAGGAAGTCACTTTGCTGATGAATAGGCTCCCTGACTGAGGCATGCTGTTCTGCCATATCATCCAACTCAATGTTCATATTTCTCTCTGAAACACTATTATTCTCAGTATCTGTTCTCGAGTTAGCAGTTTCACCACTGCCTTCCGGAATGCCCGCATCGCTCTTCAGCTTTTTGCTAATATGGAGCATTTTTCCATTGTCAAAAGGTCGCCCAAGATTTTCATTATCACTAGGCTGAGTACAATATCTGTCTCCAAACATGGCTGTTCTTCCACGAGCACTAGGCTGTGTACATGTCGTGTTTGGAATGTTCAAACTTTGCTTGGGGGGATGCCCATCAGTGCTGCAGTTTAATGTGCGCTTGCTGCGTGGATCTCCTGCCAACATATGCAGTCCACCTTCCTCCTGGTTATCTCCTACACAGCATCTACCAGAAATAAACTGTGCTGAAGTGCCATTACTTGAATCAAGTGTTCCACGATGTTCAAGAGACACCTCAGTAACTGTCATCTTGTTGTTACTGGGCATTGTCCTTTCATGACCTACAAGTCTCATCATTATATTGTTGGTCAAATCTTCACTTCTTTCAGTAGTATTTGATGAAATCACTTGCTTAGATGGTGCATCCCAATCCTTTCTGAAAACCTGCAAACATTTGCATCATGATACCAATGTCATAAGAGGATTCTCGTACAAAACAGTATGATGTAATGTGTTTGAGAGCATTGAGATAGCGCTTTGATATTGACAAAACACCACTGCAAAACTGCTGCAGAAAAATTTCTCTACACTTCAGGTCCTGACTCTTGGGACTTGAAATGCATCTCAATCCAAAGGGGATATCAAGTGTCATTTTTTTTTTCAGAGTAATCATGCAATGACTAAAGCACTAACATTACGAGAGTAATTATGTAATCTGATCCATTCCCAAACTGATGGCTGATTGCAAAATTGCATCTGAGGATTTGCGCTTGATTAGTTGCCTTCAAATAATGGTATGTATCTCATTAACACAATTCCAATGCACAAAATTCCAGTCAATAACCGACATCATTGGTTAGATTCCCCAACAATGCAGTGTAGAATAAAGATGTTTTCTAAAAATTACAAGAGCGTTTTATTTCAGTTCTGTTTCCTTTTTTTACTTCAGTGGCAAATCATATTACACAGTCATTGGTTTCAACAACAACTAAACTGGGAAAGCATGATCATCATGAACACTAAGAAAAGACTGCAGGCGTTAGTAGCAGGTACGCAGAATACCTTAATCACTTTGGTAATATTCAGGTAGCAAGTTTTGCGAGTTGGACGAAACACAGATACCTGAAATTGAAAACATCCTAGCACTTGAACCAATCACTTGCCAATAGCCACCACAGTAGAGTAGCTTGAAAAAAAAGGAAATCACAACTAAAATATTCTTACCTTTTTAAGAATAATGACACAGCCAACAGATATATCCTGACCATTACTACCCTCCAAAAGAACTTTCTTGTGTATCGTAGCAGCAATTGTGGCGCTAGGATCCTATCAAGAATTACCAATCATTTGTCACTCACATTTTCTGTTGAACATATACAATTTTACTAGTTTCAAGTGTCCATGCATCAATGAATGTAATCAATTAAATCTCTGCAACTTAACGAGTATGTAGTGTTCCAGGTTCCCACCTCAGTGGTAGGTCTACCCTACTTTCATTCTGCTTCCCACATACCGCCTAGTAAAAAATCGCCTTCAGAAAACCAGGGAAGCTAAAAAATACATGGAAAAAACCTTTCTTCACCCTCACATCTATCTACCACTGTCTAACAAAAAAAAGGCAAACCATAAACTACCCCACACTATCTAATGAAAAACAAGAGAACCACTCGCACGTTTCATCATGAGCCATCCACCTTACTTGCACCCTCTGCAACCGAGTGCATTGCAAACTCCTCCCTCCCAGTCCCCTACCCACTATGGCACAACCTCACCTCCTCAATATCTGCCAGATCGGCATCTAACAGCTACAAGCATGCTGGCAGTTTCTGTGGTGATGACGGTTACTGTGTTGGTGACGGATAGTGTGCACAGCCACAACGGAAGCCAATTAATAGATGGTGGCGCGCTCATCAGAACACCTATCCCTATGTAGACGACAGTTAGAAGATGGCAGGATAGAGATGCATGTGCATCACATTACAGAGAACTATGGACATGGAAGAAGGATGATATGCAGAGGTTGCAATGCTGGACATGATGAAAGATTGCAATGAACAATGTATTTGAAGTCTATTGATCTCATCCTATGAGTTTTTCATGTACATAACCAAGCTTCAATTTTGGTAGCACCTGCAATTCGCAACATCTGCTGGTTAGGACTCCAGCATTGATGTTGACATGTGCATGGTTTGTTTTTCTGTCACAACAAATGGGCAAGAGAGTACAGATGGATGATAGAAGGGCACATCACACTAGGTGACAAAGAATTCTGTGGCTGTAGCAATCACACAGGCATTAACTAGTTATTACTGAAAAGAACAAAGACAACACAGGAAGCAGTATGAGGCAGTGATGCCCAATGCTAACCTTCAGCGTCACCAGGAGATCGCCAAAGCCGTTTGGCTTGCACGATGTCACAACCCCGGCCACCTGATGACAATGCAAAAGCCCAAAATAGTCATGCACGCCACGGTCGGAAACCAATGGCCATGAAAACTGGAATCTTGGCAGGTGCTGAACACGCACCAGAGGTGCTCGATATAATTTATCATCATTCTTGATGTCCATGATCCCAGGCTGCTCCCACGCGCGGGCCTTTCCTGCATCCCACCCAACCCACAAAGCCGGGCCAATCACACAGAGAGACTTTACTCACTACGAAATGCTGTAGGACACTGGATGTAATATTATATTTAATTTTAATTGAAAGCCATTGAAATTGACCCAAATACCCCTTTGCCTGTCGCTGTCTCCGACGGTCCGCCGAAGCTGTCCTCTTCCTCTCGTCCCATGCGAGAAAACAAATCTTCAAAAAAAAAAATCGGCACCCCTCCCCAACGGCCACACCCAATTTCTGCCTCGGCAGCGCCCGCCAAGGCAGTGGCAACCCACGGCGGAGCCGCGACGACTGCTCCTGGAGGCCCGGTCGCAGTGCTCGGTCTCACGGAGGCGAACGGCTCCGGCTGCTTTAGGCTTCGGTTACTCCTAGCGGTGGTTAGCCGCATCCGGAGGCATCGTTTGCTAGCGGAATAAGTCCAGATAACCATCTAAATTATTGGACCTGAAACACTTTATCCTTCAAAGTATAAAATCGGATAACTAGCCCATAAAATATAAAAACTGATGCGCATAACCTCCTTTGGTGATTTTGTTGGACAGTTTTACAAATGTTTACAAAAAATCCCTAGAATGATTAAACTCGTGATGGAGCATCTGTCGGCGGAGCTAGAGGAGGCGACGGTCTCCGCCCTCGTGAAGGACTCCCTTCGTCCAATCCTCCGGCGAAGAGCCGGGCCCTCCCCTCAGTCACATAGCAGGCCCCGGTCTCCTCTCTCTCCCTCACAACACACGGCGACACACACGCGCGTGCGCGTGCACACACACACGACACACACGCGCCTCGTCGCCGGTGCCGCCGCCGCGCCCGCCTTCCCACCCGCCGCCGCCGTCCCACCGCCGCCTTCCCGACCGTTGTTGGCGTCCCGCCGCCCTCCGACTGCCACCTGTGCCCGTTGCTGGAAAGCGATTAAAAAATAAAAAATGTTGCTCCCACCCCTGTGCGGGCCGCCCACACGCGCCGCCGCCGCGTGGGAGGCCTCCGCCGCCGCTGCTCCCGAGGCCGGCCACGGGACGCTTGTCGCCGCTCTCGAGGCCACCTGCAGGCTGCTGCACGCCGCTGCTCCCAAGGCCGGCCACGGACGCTCGCCGCCTCTCCCGAGGCCACCTTCAAGACGTTGCATGCCGCCGCCGCCGAGGCCACCTTCAGGCCACTGCATGCTCGCTGCCGCTCCCGAGGCCACCTTCAGGCCACTGCACGCACCGCTGCTAAGAGCAAGGTTAATAATAGAGACAAGTGCTTGTCTATTAGACAAGATATAAGAGCCAAGTTATACAATAGTAGTCTAATACTTGTCTATACATTACTACTTTATTACTATTTATTACCTTCTCTTTCCTATTCACCCTCACATCTCCTCTTATTTGGCCCCACCTCTACATAGGAGCTTGTGCCCAGCTTGTTGCTTGCATGTGAGCCAAGCTCTCTTCTCTTTCCTCCTTTTTTTCCCTCCACATCACCAAAAATGCTGACTAGCTTGGCTATAAACCCATTATTGTATCTGCTCTGAGTAGCGCGACCGGTCGGCCGATAGACTTAACGTTGTCAAAACAAGAACAAGAACTTAGTAAGGCATAAAAAGACAACAAAACTTGCCCAAATTTAGTATGAAATTAATTTTAAGTATTCTATACGAGTTTCATTGATATCTAAGATGGCCGATCTCTGTTACATATATGGAAATATTTACTATATGTTTCAAATCCTGTAAAATTCCTAAGAGGGAATTATTTCTTTTTTCAAGCACCTCATCATTAGTTTATTTGCTTAGGTTATTAAAGGCTTCCTATCTATTTTCCACAACTTCCGGCCACTAGGACCATCTAATCCAATCATTATAACCTACCAGCCTTCCACCGCCAACATCATTTACCATTTCCATATACTTGACAATCCACGAAATCTAATTCAAAGATGTGTATAAGAGACAGATTTATTCCTGTTTAATGTCACTTACACTATTAATTGGGTTACAACCGGGTT
>OAMR01000202.1:1507976-1534307 GCA_900205405.1 Echinochloa crus-galli | reverse complement strand
GCCATTAATCAGAGAACAAATCACAAATTTCTAAAGTTCTTACATATGTAAAATTCGACAAACACACACAAATTTCCCGTAGAACTGCATACATGAATTCAACATTTCCAAGGCAGAGGCTACCAACTGCATACGGTGTTTATATTTGCTCTCAAAAAAGCGGGTTACTGCTCAAGGCAGCCCTCCTACACAAGTGGTGATCACTGATCCTTGACAAATGTGACAGTACCACTTATCAACACAGGGTTCAGATCAAACGTTAAATGCCCAGTAACAGCTATATTACCAAGAAAAGCTCACAGTATCAAGTAGCAAAATTAACAGAGCAAAAGCGGTACTGGGCAAAAGATAGATCAAAGCTATAATAGATCAAGAACAACCCACTAGAACCTGTCACGTTGTCTCACTATACCGCTTTCATCATCGAGCAATTTAATCCGCCCAAAAGATGCAATCACACCCAAGTAAACTAACTAGCAGATTGCACAAATAAACTGTCCAATGCCTCAGTTAAGAATGGCAGTTAAGGAAAATCACCATCACAAAACATTATTGTCGAATGCCTCAAATAAGAACAGAAAGGAAAATCATCATCACAGCTCATTAGTGTTGGGCACCCAAGTAGACACAGGGTGAACAAACATCACAGGTATAGCGTGCAAACTAATAGAAACAAGCATCAACGGCATGATTAATTCTTGAACAGAACCAAACATCCCTGGCATGGACTAGTGCATCAAGTAATGGAACTAAAATCATCATTGGCCTGGACAACTGCTTAGGAAAAATGAGCAGAACCGTCATTTTCATGGACAAGTGCTCAGGAAAATAACAAGAATCATCATTGGCATGGACAAGTGCTCATGAAAATAACAAGAATCATAATTGGCATGCACAAGTGCTCAGAAAAAATAACAAGAATCATTATTGCCATTACCAAGTGCTCAAGAAGGAGTCATATATCATCACAGGCATATTTGGGCTTAACTCTTTGCTTAGATTCAATGCAAGCAACACAACTAGCAAGACTGATAAAACAAAATGATGCAACCATGGAGAGAGTTAAGAAGATTGGGTTATTTGGTAGTTTTACCGCGGCAGCGAGCAATCCGTCAACACAACACCAATCAAATAGACTGAGAACAACCAGATCTGCAACCCTGCACAAACAAGAAACAAAATATGACCTGGGCTAGTCATGGATGGTGTGGAGGAGGCGCACCTGGGCGTTGTGGAGGAGGACGCGGGCCTGCTCGTTGGAGCCGTCCCGGCGGGCACCGCCGTCCCCGTCCCCGTCCACCTCCTCCAGCGCGCCGCCCGGGTGCTCGAATGCCGCGGGCTGGACGCTCAGCCGGTGGCGTGAGGGCGACGCGGCGGCCGACAACCAGCATGAGCCGCAGGCCGGAGGTGGAGGCGGATCTGATGATGAGGCGCGAGGGAAGAAGACCGAAGAGAGGGAGGGAGAGGCGCGGCGTGAGGGAGGGAAAAGGCACGGCACGGATCTGCCACGCGCCGCTGCCTCTGGTCCCCTCGCCGCCACGGTAGCCACTGGCCGTGCGCCCCGCCCGCCGGATCTGCGCCTTGGGAGGAAGGAGCTGCGGAGAAGAGCAGGAAGGAGAAGAGGCGGGGCCAGGGGGCTAGGGAGCGAGGACCAGTGGAGAGACTGTGGGCTAGCAGGCGGCGTCGGCTCAGCGGCCGTCTCGGCGGCAAGCGATGAGAGAGAAGGAGCGAGCGGGAGAGAGGGAGCGGCGGCAGGCGTGTATGGAGGGAGGGAGAGAGGGGAACGGGGAGGAGCTAGGGTTTGGCCCAGTTTATACAGGGAGCGGCAGCAGACGTGTATGCAGAGAGGGAGGGGAGCCATCGGATCGATGATGAACGGCCACAAATTGTTGGGCCAATTGGGCCGAACAGGCCTTGTTTCATTCTTTCTCTCCTTAATATTTTTCTTTTTCTTTTTCTTTTTATTGCATCATTGTAAAGTGGCACAAAAAAATAATTATCTTATGTATACCGACTCATTTTTTATATGTAATAGACTACATATGAGTTGTCTTCTAGGAGTTTTAAGAATTTTCAAGTAGATTTACTATTTTCTACCATTTAAATGAATTTCTACATGTTTACCAGAAGTAATTCAAAATTGACCTATACGTACCTCTAATAAGCATAAAAAAATCTAAAAACTATATTTAGACGGCTATGGTCCATTGTAGCCCACATCTTGGATACTGACAAAAAATTCAATTGACTTATAGGAAAAATTCAAACTTCTACTAGTCACCTTATTATAAAATAATGATAATAATACCTAAAAATTCTCCAAAAAGTATGTAAATTGGAATAGAATTATTTTATGAATGTACAAGCTTGACATAAAAGTTTCACAACATTTTATGCGAATTGGAGTATACATTATTCATAAACTAGATTGTTCTCTCACATTGCATACAACTCAACTCAAACTTTGAAATTCCATACAACTCAAGTCTTATATTGTTCATATACACTTACAAATTGGACACAGGCTAACATTTAGTAAAATATCAGCAAATATGAAGTTACATTACCATTTGTTCTTCAAAAAAGTTGGTTCCACTCCAATTTGAAATTCAAGTTCAAATTCATTTAAAGAAGTTTAAAGAAAACTAAAGTTTTCTCCTAAATCTAGAGCTCAAATAAAAAACCTTTCAACATGAAAGTTGTAGAACTTTAGAAATTTTAATTCTAGGAAACTTTTGTTTTGGTCGATTTTCGAGTTTCAACATGTTTTTCTCTGTAAATCTCGGTCAAACATCATTTGACCTCGGGTCAACTCTCCTAAATTTATTTTACTACATAAACCATAGCTCAATTCAAAAATCACGCAATATGAAAGTTGTAGGGTTTTAAATTCTAAGAAATTTTTGTTTTGACCAAAATTTGAGTTTCAACATAAAAATCTTGGGAAATCTCAGTCAAACATGTTTGATGTATGGTCAACTCTCTTCCTTCTCTCTCCCTCACGAGTGGGACGCAAGTGTGAGTGGGCTGCTGGCGTGAGCTGGGCTGGCGGAGGTGCTTCGCGGCCCAATGCGCGGCGAGCAGGCCCAGCGAGCGAGCAGGTCTGGCGGAGGCCCAGCGAGCATTTTAGAATTGATAAAAATAAACCAAATGCTTAACAAGACAACAATTTTGAGGTAGCCTGGTGGTAAGGCATTGTGCATTGGAGGATGAGGTCTTCCATTCGAGTCACTTTGCCCATTTTTTTTGAGATTCTTTCAATTTATTATTTTTCTCCGTTCATAAACATGACTATATTTTATTTGTTGATTGATTGCGGACGTTTTATTCATGGAACTCAACACCAAGGTTTGAACCTCATATTTTATTTGGGTCATATGGGAAATGAAATTTTTTTTTAATTTATGTTCGTGACGGATTTGTATAAGCGTCACAGTGTTTTGGGCCGAACCGTGACAGAATTGAAAAAACGTCACAATTTTCTGGGCTTCTCTGGGCTTATCTGGGCTCAATGCAAAATAGTGACATTTTCTGAAACTGTCGCCAGGATTCCGTCGCAGATTAAACAGTTTCTTGTAGTGATTGCCCGTAGCAACGCACGGGTATCTTTCCTAGTAAACACATAATTGTGGCGTTGGTGGTTGTGTTCTATTAGAATTGTGACATTTTTTTCTGCATTTGATGCCCAAGAACTCATGGTACTCGGGTTTACCAATCACTGAAAGCAATGAAATGAATTGGTTCACCATTTTCTTCTCCGTTATATCGACTTCAGTAGTTGACGATTGTTGACCATAGTATCTCAGGCGTAGATTGTTGTGCAACAATACTTATCTGCAATTAAGGCATATTATGGCTTTCACATACCAGGCCAGGACGTATGATATATAGTCACTTCCTGATTTCTGTGTTTTGCTAAGGAGACTCATCTTTGGAGAGGTGCATAGTGAGAAAAAAACTTACCAAATTGGGGGATCATGTTCACCGCCAAAATAAGATCATATAGGCGTGGGATGCATCAGCATTACATCAGCCGGCCAGTATCCACTTGGACTAGACGATATATGCTCTCTGCTCAATCACCCTTGGTATCCCAAGGTTGACATAGCTTTTGGGTGTTCTGCAGTGTTCATACTCGATGCTACCATGTGATGTGAGCATTGGACATGCTATGTGCCATCTGCAGTTTGCGGGACCTATAGATGAGAACACGTAAAATGGCAAATCTTAAGCACCCCTGTCCGCACACAGGAACTGTGGTACTATTGAGTAAGAAAAAATCGCTCAATAGAAATACTTCGGTGGCCACAGAATTATTTCACTTTAAGTGCTAATAATAATTTCCACAATACTATTCCGTAAGAACATTTCAATTATATTTCCTTTTATCTGCCTGCGCAAGTGCTACTTCAAAATGTACATACAAATAGTAAACAACACGACCCATCCGCCACATACGACTAAAGAAATGAACGGAATACGTGTTTCCTTCCAGCCCAGTTCCATGCGAAACCAATTCAGTAAGAATAAAAAATTACTCTAGAGTTGCCCTCAAAAAAAAAATCTCAGTTAACTGGTAACTAAAGATGGATTCGGATCAAATACACATATTTTATTGTTACGGAGAGCAATATTTACTATTATTTTATCTTCACAGATACTGATTATATTGTAATGGATATTCTACATTTTTTGTTGAATGTGGATTTGAAATCGGATTGAGAAAATAATAAAAATGAATAGTGTTACATCCACTATAGTATACATATTAAGAACCAATTGCGGATACGGATATCCATATTAAAATTTTAGCAGATACAAATACGGATAATTCAGATCTTTGCACATCCATATATATCCATCCTTATATGGTAACTACATGCATATTGTATTACAACATCATGCAGTAAAACAAGCTCCAGAGAGGCACATGCCTTGCTGGTTGGAGAACTCATATATATCATTTGTGAATCCCTCCCAACTGCTCGCTCGCCTGTTAATTTGCTGCCTACGCCAATTACCTAATTTAGTCGAGCAGATGCCAGAAAAGACAGCAGAAAAAATAGCATGGGATTAGGAAGCATCAGAAAATCCAAATTCGCTGGAATGGTGTCGGGAGCGTTCTGACCACTCTTGCTAGACTCTTGCAATGTGCAATGCAGCAAGAATGCAGCGGTGACACAAAGTGCTAGATGAGACACACAGACAAGAGCCGTCAAGTATGTAGTTTGCAAGTTAGAGAAGCGGCACAAGAGCAGTTAGAGATGATGGTTTGAGTTAAACTGTGCCCCAAACTGGGATTACAATCTAAGTCAGCTACAATCTCCGATCTCTTCTTCACCCGTGGTTGGCAAAGCTTGAGCAGTCTCCACTGGTTGTCACCACTCCTTCCGGATGCAGAATGTGCACAGCTGCTACTGAAACTGCCTGCAAATTGCCCACCGTTCATATTTTTGCATGCATGGTTCTGATTCTGTGTTATGGCTGCGGCAGCAGCAACCACTTGTTTTGATGAACTGTCTGTTAGGCAACTTCTTAATTGCATTCACCTTGTCTTGCCCACTGAACCAGGTCATGGCCAGCCTGATACTTAAGGTACGGTATTCCATGGAACACTAGCCTTGTGCGACTCAGTTTTAGGTTGCTGGTCACCCAACCACCAAATTAAAACGAGCAGAGCGATTGATGATGTTATTAAACTGGTTGTTCTTCATTAACACAGATAATTTCTTTGGTTATAGAACTGTTTGCTCATTAGAGATCATCAGCAATGCACTACTTTCAGACTCCATTGGCTCTCTTTTAGCATGAAATAGATCAATAATGGTAAACGTTTTACTGTTATCGTAGGGAAACCTGTGGATATTTGCACTATAGGATGTGACAACTACTCTGTGTATATGCCTTCATGAATGAATATTGCAAGTTACCTTCACAAAAAACGGAATATTGCAGATTAAATATCACAATATATATCATTATAAAATGGTCATGCATCGGTTTCCCATTGACATTGACTTAATTGTCGTACAATTAATACGTTACTGTTGAGTCTGCTACATTTTTCCGCTTCCCTGCTACTAATGCTTTTTTATTGATCATTTTGGAAATGGCCCAACGCCTATTATTAATTCTTGACAATCAAATTGAAATAAATTTTAACAAAGAATAACCAAATCCCATGACGGAGAGCTAATTTAACCTCTCTTAAATTTCCTAGCTCATGTGCCCATTGTATGACATCGGCGTGTTCTAGTTGTTGATATATAACCATGTACTGGAGCGGGCGTGAAGCTCTGAAGCTATATATAAATATCTACGCTAGAACAGTTTAGAAAACTTCGTAGACGGGAAATACAACTTGCCTTGAAAACTTTGTTGCATCGAGAGATCGCGGACGACATACACAGCGTGCATGGGATTGGGATGCATCGAGAAATCCAGGCGCTTAGAAAATTATTTTATGTTGCATACATATCGTGTCAACACTGGGAACATTTGCCACACTAGAAGAGACGTCGCCGAGAAGTGAATCGACTTGGCAGCACGGATGGAGGCGTTGGCCAAGTGAATGTCGGAGAAATCCGACGCTGACTGCCATGCGGCGGCGGTGCGACTTGAGACGACAGGTGGATATCAATTTTCAAGAGGATTCCTCGCTCGGAAGAAAGGTTGTCGATCCTCTGGCTGGGTCCGTCCGCCCTCAGTTTCTCCTTGGCGCGGCGATGTTCACTGACTCCCATGGTCTTCCTGCGAGTGTAGTATGACACAACTGCCTGAACTACATGCAAAGCCCCAACCATGCGCATTTATCAGCCAGCACGGGCGTCGGTGCGATTCTCCATGGCGGCTGATCAGCACACGCGCGCAGCCCAATCTTCACTTAATGCATGCAGTCCATATGAAGCCCAAGAAGAGATGATAGTGCATATGAAGCCCAAGAAGAGATGGTAGTTCTGTTTCCGTGGGATCCAGTGGAAATGCACTGAACGAGTGCACATATGCGGTTGTGCTTAGCAATAGTTCCTTGAAGGATATGATTCTCATATAAAATAAATGAAAGACGATATGTAAAAGGTTTTCTTTTCATATAGTTTTTTTTATAATGTAAGTTAGTGTCTACTAATCTATAGTGTCATGGGCAGCCAACTGGATCTGTTGGGCCAGATCCATTAATGCTAGGTTAGAAATAAAGGTTGGATTTTTAAACGTTAAGTAAATGTCTCTATATAAGGGGGCCCTATCTAGCTTCCGTTTAATTTTTAAGCTAGTTAGCTTAGAAGCCCATTGAAACCCACCAAACTATAGAACAGACGAGCGAACAGATCAAATATTTTTCACCAACCTGATTCAATATTTTAAAAATGTTAAAATAGTATATTTCAAATGTTGATACAGCATGTGAAAAATGTTGAACTGGTACATTTTTAATATTGGACTAGATTCAATTTCAACCGTTCTCACGTAGAATGTTGAAACGACATATCGAAAAAACAAACAAAAATATAAAATATATCTAAATGCGAGCTCCTTCTGTTGCATAAGTTGTAACTAAGACTACGGATTTGAAAAAAAAAATTATAGTTTGAGAGAAAAATGGATGCAAAGATCAAATCCTAAATGGAATCATTGCGATTCGTACCATGCATGTTAGTGACCGCGCCGTGTGAGGACACCAACCGCGTGAGGACGGCTGTCCATGTGCACTATCGACTGCAGCTAGCTTATCGTTCCGCGTTCATCGTATCCGTTCATTCAATCCACACGAATCTCAAACAGTGGAAGCTAGCTTGATGAAAAAAACTTCCGGAATTCTTATAGGTTTCCCGGCTTCCGTTCACTTTTTAACACAGTTAGCTTAGAAGCCCATCAAGCCCACCAAGCGCACAAAGAGAACAACAAGCGAACGGCCCAACCAACAGACGCGCACGGGATTTTTTCTGTTACCGTGCCATTGCCGCGTTTTGATTTTTTTGAACGGATTTTTTTCTCGCGCTTTGACTTTCTTTTGAACATACTTAATTATCACTACTAAGTATTTAGTTATATAAGGTACGATGTTGCAGTCGACATTTTAAAAATAATAGTTCAATGTTCTGATTGTACCATTTCAATATTTTTCACATAAAAGCTAAACTAACATGCTTAAAGTGTTAAACTAATACAGTAAACATTTTCATATACTAGGTACAATATTTTTCTAAAACTTAACTCAACAATTCATATAAACTAGATCAACATTTTGTGTGAAAATGTTGAGGCAGTAAGTTTAAGATGTTAAGATAGTTATTCAAAATGTTGAAATAGTATATTGAAAGTGTTGATTCAAAAAGATCTCTACCCCTAAAAAAAGCAAAACTGAGAACTTTTCGTGGTACGTGAATCGGATGGTCGTCCCTCCCGTCGATCTGGGCCGTCCGTCCCCGCCTCCCGCACCCCTCCGCCCCCGAGTTCCAGCCGTCCATCCCCGCCTCCCCGTTGCCCGCCGCTCCGTGCCCGCCCGACCTGCCCGCCGCCTCCCGCCTCGCTCCCGGCCCCGCGCCTGCCCTCCCTCTGCCGCCCGCCGCCTCGCCTCGCGCCCTCCGCGACTCCTCCGCACCCGCACCTCCCCGCACGCCGCGACGCCGCCGCCTCCGCCTCGCTCGCCCGTGCGAACGGGCTCCACTGCCTCGTGCCCGGAGCCGTCCATCGGAGCCCTCGCCTCGCCCGCCACGGCGGCCCGCACTCGCACGCCGCGACCTCCGCCTCGCCACCGCAGAGGAGGAGAGAGAGAGAGAGACAGTGATCGCCCCGAGCTCCTCCCCCTCCTCTCCCTCTTCCTCATCCCAACCCCTCCCCCCACCAGCGAATCTCCCAACCCGTCCCCCTATTCCCAATCCCACCCGTCCCCCGTGAGATTAGATGCGGCACGACACTACTGACCGAGCGGAAGCGGAGGCGATGCGGGTAAGCCGGCTGGGGGCACCCGGTGGAGGCCCGCCGCCGGCGCCAGCCGCGGTGGCGCAGGCGCAAGCTCAGGCCTAGGGGGAAGGTCAAGGGGAGGGCGTCGCGCACCGGCGCGGGGTGCGGATGAAGGATCCACCGCGGACGCTCGCGCAGGCCTTCTTCGCGCAGCCGCGCTCGCCGTCATGGTGTCCACCAACGACTACCCTCTGTCTCCGCCTTCAGGTACAACACATCCCTTTTCTTTTGGATCCACGAGTTCTCGTCTGAGGAAAGTCTGAATCGACTTGTTGAGTTTCTTTGTACCGATATGCTTCAACGCTAGCCATCGCATGTTTCTTGGCTTGCGAGATTTCTCAAGCCTTGCGCTTCCACTTTCAGCAGAGTCGTCTAATTGACTTTTGCGGTACATTCAAGCTATATTGTGCGAGGGGTTAGGTGTTGGCCATCCATCTAATTGACTCCGTCATGGGCTGGGTTGCGGAGGGTTACAGATCGAGATCATGCTGCTCTCCTTCGTGGGCCAATGGTGGAGGCAGAGGACCTTTGCCGAGATACTCATCACCTGCATTGTTTCTCAAGCTTACCAGTCTGCAGGATGGTACAATGCTCAGCTTCAGAATGTCATCGATGGCCCCGAGAAGGTAAACTCCTGCCGTTGGCCTTCTTTCTGTTTTCTGAATGGGCAGCTGAATCAATGGCCAGGTGTTAAGTTTTATTCTATATATGCATTCGAGTTACAAGATTTGATGGTTAGAGAGTGACAGAACAACTGCAGTTGTCTGATATAATCTTTCACTATTTGCAAAAACAAAATGTTAGATATCACGTTGATTTATACCTATGGGTATATAATCATGGGTATATAATCATCTTCTATTAGTGATGGATCTCAACTCAGTACTCATCAAAACTAAAGTTTTCTGAATGTGAATACTCATTGGTCCGTTGAGTTTTCTGATTGTGGACGTTCTTTTGTCCATTTTGAAACCTAGGAGGGTGTCCATGTTGCATCATGTATGTATTGTGGATGTTCATTGGTCTGATTAAGTCCTAGGAGGGTGTCCATACATGCTATGCATGTGTCTTGGCTAACCGAAGGCGACTTGATAAGATTGCTATATTCACGAGATGTTTGTTAAAATGGCAAACTAGCCTCTTGTTGCAGACATGTCACCCAATTATTCTTTTGCTTTACCCATCATTATAGTATTTCATATATGCCTGCCGTGATCCATTTGTGCTATTGTTTCATTTATTTTTTCCATACTACCTCTCAACACTTAACAACTTCTCCCTAGCCACTCTTGTATATTCTCCTTTTTTTTATTTGTAGTGGTCCACAACTTATCTTTGTAGGTACCTTAAAATTTGAACTCGTCTTAATCTCTTTCGTTGTATATTTTTATGATCACAGGTGCTATGGTTTACCTTGTTCTTACAAGGAAGAGGACTGGGAAACTGTGGAGCAATTTCTTGAAAGGGAACAATTGTTGGGACCAGTGCCCAGAAACAGACTGATCGACGTGAAGCCCGATCAACCCTATATGGCCACCGAGCCTGGAAAAAGGTTCATGTGGTCAGCAGCAATGATCCCTTTCATGAGCCATTCAAATGGTGTCTCCAGTTCTGGGGTTTTCACAAGTGGTGAACTTCGTGTGTTCAAGCCCCTGGGAGTACTGTCTGTAAAGGAATTCATCTTCAAAGATCAACCTCTGACCGATGACTTACTCAGATCTGATTACTCCGAAGCAAAGTCTTATCTTGTTTCTCTCCTTGAGAAAGAGAAGGGCCCGGGGGTCCTAAAAGTTGTGCCAAGAAATGTGAAGCGATGGTTGGATATGATGGAGTCACAGCAAATAGATGATGACGACATCGCCTTCGATCCATGCCTCCTTCCAAGAGAATCTATAGGCGTCCTTGGCGTAGACATTTACACAAATGTGAGAAAGGCATTGCCCAATTTTGGCGGAAAAACTGGTAGGAAACAAGCACGAGATATTTTGGCAGCAATTCCAGATGAAACTTTAAAGGACAACTGGCCTGTGAATGTTGATAAGAACCCTTTCCTTCATCACTGGAGGACATTCAAACCAGGTATGCAGCAGAATGAGACAGTAGCAGGTAGAAAGGGGAAGGGGACAGGGACAGGTGAGGAGAAGTGCAGGGGGTCGACAAGGAAGGGTGAGGGGATGACAGGGACAAAGAAGAAGTGGAGGAAGAAGAATAAGGATAAGGTGTTAGTGAAAGCTATGACAAAGGAGGAGGAGGTGACGAAGAAGGTGAAGGGGACTGCAGAGGCAATGGCAAAGGAGAGGGAAGAGGCAGATAAGTTGAGGAAAGCTATCGAACTTGGGTGTGCAGTTGTTGACATAGTAGAATCTCCTTGGTGCACACCATCACGTACACACCGTTTAATGCAGCGATTCCTCTCCGAACAAAACGAAAAGAAAATATAGCGTTTAACCGATTACTCAAAATGATATTGTTTTATGCGAACAGATTCTACTCATTCTAATGAGTTGATAAGGTTTCTCGTGGTATAACTATCCATCAAGGTTTGATTCCTCGAATTAGCACAAGTGTCGCATTTTTCTGGATTTACTATAGGATTATAGGCGACGTTTCCATCGACAACGACGCACATGTGGTAATTTCGTCAATTCTTAAGATCTGGCTGCCCAGCCTCTCGATGGTGCTCATAGGGGTAGAGTTGCGTGCGTATATTCATAGAAATAAGTGTGCATACGTATTTATGAGCATCTGCGTTTGTACTTTCTAAAAGTTGATATTATTTTCTATGGAAGTAACATACGCCTTGCTCCTATCGAAAAAATGGAAAAAACAGAGCTTAACCGATTACTGTACTCAAAATGCTATCGCGGTCGTTTTTACTCAAAATGATATTGTTTTTTATGGAAGTACTGGACTTGACTCCTCTCCGGACAAAAGAAAGACGAAAAAGGAGTACTTAACCGTTTACTCAAAAGTCGAAACGATATCATTGATATTTACTTGTTCAACTAAACATAACACCCTGCATACTATTCTCTACTCCTAAAAAAAGCAAAAGTGAGTGGTCCGTCAATGGGATGGTTGTCCCTCCAGCCGATCTGGAGCGTCCGATTCACGAACCGTGTGTTCCAGCCGTCCATACCCGCACCCGCGCCCCTCCGCCGCTGCGATGGTCACCCCTCCAGCCGGTTTGGACCGTCCAATTCATCAACCGCGACTGCAGGCCGTCCAATCCCACGCGCACCCGCACCTCCAGCCGCTCTCCTCCCGCGCACGCCGCGACCTCCTCCTCCGCCGCCGCCTCACCCGCCCGCGGCGGACGACCTCCACTTCCTCGCGCCCGGAGCCGCCGCCGCCCGCCCGCGGCGGCCTCCACCCGCACGCCGCTGCCGCCTCACCCGCCCGCGGCGCCGCCTCGCCCACCGCAGAGGAGGGAGAGAGAGAGAGACAGCGGTTGCCCGAGCTCCTCCCCCTCCTCTCCCTCTTCCTCCTCATCCCAACCCCTTCCCCCACCAGCGAATCTCCCAGAACCCGTCTCCCGGTGAGATCAGATGCCGGCGCGACGCTGGTGATCGAGTAGAGCGGAAGCGGAGGCGATGCGGGCAAGCCGGCCGGCGGTGCACCCGGTGGAGGCGCCGCCGCCGGCACCGGCGTCGGCCGCGGTGGCGCAGGCGCAAGCTCAGGCCTAGGGGGAAGGTCAAGGGGAGGGCGTCGCGCACCGGCGCGGGGTGCGGATGAAGGATCCACCGCGGACGCTCGCGCAGGCCTTCTTCGCCGCAGCCGCGCTCGCCGTCATGGTGTCCACCAACGACTACCCCTCTGTCTCCGCCTTCAGGTACAACACATCCCTTTTCTTTTGGATCCACGAGTTCTCGTCTGAGGAAAGTCTGAATCGACTTGTTGAGTTTCTTTGTACCGATATGCTTCAAACGCTAGCCATCGCATGTTTCTTGGCTTGCGAGATTTCTCAAGCCTTGCGCTTCCACTTTCAGCAGAGTCGTCTAATTGACTTTTGCGGTACATTCAAGCTATATTGTGCGAGGGGTTAGGTGTTGGCCATCCATCTAATTGACTCCGTCATGGGCTGGGTTGCGGAGGGTTACAGATCGAGATCATGCTGCTCTCCTTCGTGGGCCAATGGTGGAGGCAGAGGACCTTTGCCGAGATACTCATCACCTGCATTGTTTCTCAAGCTTACCAGTCTGCAGGATGGTACAATGCTCAGCTTCAGAATGTCATCGATGGCCCCGAGAAGGTAAACTCCTGCCGTTGGCCTTCTTTCTGTTTTCTGAATGGGCAGCTGAATCAATGGCCAGGTGTTAAGTTTTATTCTATATATGCATTCGAGTTACAAGATTTGATGGTTAGAGAGTGACAGAACAACTGCAGTTGTCTGATATAATCTTTCACTATTTGCAAAAACAAAATGTTAGATATCACGTTGATTTATACCTATGGGTATATAATCATGGGTATATAATCATCTTCTATTAGTGATGGATCTCAACTCAGTACTCATCAAAACTAAAGTTTTCTGAATGTGAATACTCATTGGTCCGTTGAGTTTTCTGATTGTGGACGTTCTTTTGTCCATTTTGAGACCTAGGGTGTCCATGCTGCATCATGTATGTATTGTGGAGGTTCATTGGGCTAACCGAAGGTGACTTCATAAGACTGCTATATTCACCAGATTGATTGTTAAAATGGCAAACTAGCCTCTTGTTGCAGATATGTCACCCAATTATTCTTTTGCTTTACCCATCATTATAGTATTTCATATATGCCTTCCGTGATCCATTTGTGCTATTGTTTCATTTAATTTTGCCGTACTACCTCTCAGCACTTAACAACTTATCTTTAACCACTCTTGTATTCTCCTTTTTTTATTTGTAGTGCCAGTCCGCATCAAGCTTTGAAAGTGTGCTGCTACTGGTTTTAACTCTTTATTTGAAAATATTGTAACTGGAGAACGTGTGATGACATCATCTGCTCATGCTATTTTGCAAACTTTTTTTAATCTGCTTTCAATGTGTTCATGCTGTTTTATACACTTTTATATCTACTGTGCATGAAATGATTGAAAATGGGTCCGCAATATTCCTAGAGAAACTACATGCATGTGCATACAGGATTAGAATTATATTTTTTCCCTTTCCGTAGTTTGATTTGGTAGTTCATACAAATGCAAGTGGCCTGACCAATCTGATCACGCTTAATGTCAATATATGATCTGCTCCAATTAATTTGATCATTCTTGACCAGGTTGAAAGGATGGCTGATACTACAGACAAAAATGAACAATATAGGTGACAAAGGATTCCTCTTATTTTTAGGTAGTTTACACTGTTAATGCAGTTTAAGATTTTTGATATTTAATTAGGACCGGAGCCTCAAGTGTGCTTAATGTCATCATGTAAGTTTGTCATTTGTTGTTTCCCCTTTCTGCAGATATGTTGTGAATATCATCAAGGATCTTTTTTCTATGGTGTAGAAGCAGTTTGACTTGCTCGCTAGCACCATTTTTATATAAAGTCAAATATCTTTTTTAGCATACTGTACGTTAAGCTGTCCAAGCTAGACAAAGTTTGAGAAGGTTAAAGGTAATGGCATTTTAAAACTGCATTCTGCAAATACTTGACCTTTTAAATATTGGCTTTGCAATGTCTTCTGATTTCCCTATTTAATTCAGAACTGTTAGATAGGAAAATTAAAGGAAGAAGCTTTCACAATACAATATGTTCCCGCTTTAGTGCAAAGAAGTTGCACCAAATTTGTTTCGACATCTTGAATTCTGATGTGTCTAAGGTTGTAATGGTGTGCCAGTATGATGAAATATTTTAATAGTGAGCTTGCACATAATGATGTATTGTATTTTGATTATTCCTTTCCATTGGACAAGAAAACTGTCATTGAAATCTCGTGGCCGGCGAGTGATCTGATCTGATGGCGTGTTGTCTGGCGGTCTAGCCTCGCCGTTCCTGCAGGAAAGCTGGATGCCTACGTCATAATCAAGTACCGCAGCTAGGAGCGCAAGAGCAGCATTGCCCGAGGTCAGTCCAACAGCCCTGCCGTAGAATTTCTGCTATTTTTTCCCACTGCCAGTAAGGGTATCATGTTGGTTCTTGTTCCTTTCTTCGGCCGCTGGACTCATCTTGATCCATGTCTTCATGAGTTTCTCTTGGTCTCTCTTAGAGAAATGACACTGGCTGTTCTTTTGGCATCTGCCATATCTCCATGATTCCATGAGTCCTCTCGACTATATCTGAAATCATATTAATGCGATAATGCTTGAGACTCTAGAACTGGGAGTGGTCTTATAAGTAACAATTAGCATTGCTGCAGATAGATGATGTTTTTTAACTCTGACAGATAGATGAAGTGTCACTGATATCTCTGAATGCAGATGCAGTGCTTTGTCTCTGAATTTCTCTGAACGCATATGGAGTGCCCATGAATATCTCTGAATAAAGATGTAGTGTCTGAAGTGTCCCTGAGTATCTCTGAATGCAGATGGAGTGTTTGAATTTCACTCAATGCAGATGCAGACAGAACTGTCACCTCAGTTGCATGGTCTTCTCATATATGCTAGAATTACATGTGCTTCTTATCGTGCTGCACTCAGAACTTTAGTTTTCATACAGTACTTTCTTAACTTCACTGAGTGCGGTGTGTTGATCTGTAGCTATTGATTTTCTCGTTGATTCCTTTTATTTTGTTAAGATTTATGGACAAATCAATGGAGGGGATCGAAAAAATAAGTTTCACTTCAACAGCTGTGTTGG
Source organism: Echinochloa crus-galli (assembly GCA_900205405.1). Classification (NCBI taxonomy): domain Eukaryota; kingdom Viridiplantae; phylum Streptophyta; class Magnoliopsida; order Poales; family Poaceae; genus Echinochloa; species Echinochloa crus-galli. Next base: position 1,518,567 of record OAMR01000202.1, on the reverse strand, counting down.
ATGTGCAAAAGCAGTCGTGAGACGACATCTATGCCTTGTCCAGTTGTCCAGTCACTGTGAGTTTATTTTGTTCTAGACAGTTAAAGTAAACTGAGCATCACGATTCAGAGGTTTGGGTGCTCCCATCTCATGACTGAGCATGCATGGATATCTGTGTGTACTGAAAGGTGTGAGTTTTTTGGTGTGAATTCAAACTGTGATGGAAAAAGGTAGGCATGTGTGACACCGTTGGAGATTATAACATATATATAATGCCTGTAGAAATGGTTGGCGATCTGTTCTGTGGTCAGTTTTTGTACATGATAAATTGTGCCTATCATGCTAAATTCGTGTGTGACATGGAAGTTGTTGCTGCATAATTGTACACTAGCTAATTTGAAATTGCAGTAAGCATGCACACTAGCGAATTGTCAAATTGGTAAACTATAGTTGTATATACGTACACTAAAGTGATAGTGCATGATATATACTCCATCCGTTCTGAAAAACCTGACGTTTAGGACAGCAACACGGTCTTCAAAATACAACTTTGACTTTTTGTTATTCTAAAAATATTTATCAAAGAGTGATATATGTATACTTTTATAAAAGTATTTTTCAAGACAAATCTATTCATATAGTTTTCACATTTATAAACTCAATAATTTAAAAGTTATTGATGATTTATATTCCTAATGTTTGATTCAAATCTTGTCCTAAACGTCAAGTTTTTCAGAACGGAGGGAGTATCACTGTATCATGAGAAGATAAGGATATATTGGTTTTCATTCTAATCGACAGCAATACATGAATGATGTCCAATAGGCGAAGTGGCATGAGAATGAGTGGACGACGATCTCAAATTCTCCCCGTACTCCATTGCTATGCTAACGAGTGAAGCCCCTTCCTTGCCGAGTTGCCCCACCTGCATTAGAATCAAAACCAGTTCCTTACAAATAATAAATGGATCGTTGTAGATTTAAATGAAAATGTTTTTGTTTGATTTATTCTTTGATAACATCACTTGAGTATATCTTTGTTGTATATATGATTTGTTGCCCCGTAGCAACGCACGGGCATAGACCTAGTACACATATATAATAAAAATATACTCATATTGGATCTTATTCTGTTGCATTAATTGTAGGTAACATGGTAGTCTAAATAGATTCGAAAAATGATTAACAGTTTAGGAGAAAATCGCATTTAAAGGTTGAAACTTAAAGTAGATTCCCGTCCTGGGGGGCTGACGTCGGACGCTTCCCGCTCTCATCCGCCCACTGCGATCCCGTCTCAGATCCGAATAAATATGGCATCCCTACCGTTGCACGGATCTCAAACACTGGAAGCTAGCTTGACAAAAAAAACTTCCGAAAGCCATATAGGTTTCCCGTCGAACGTGTGGGCTGTTGGGCTTCAGCCTGTATCTGGTCGTTGTCAAGGATAATTTATCAGCGTCCAGGAGTAAGAGCAACTCCAGCAATAGCCCTTAAATCAGGCCCTTCAAATATCAAATGGGGGCTTCATCTATTTTTTACGGGTCTTAAAACTTGCTTCAACTCCAACAATAGCCCCTAATTAAGGATGGAGGCCTCCTAGAGACCCCCAGGAATGGAGGGTGGAGGGATAAATTTGGAGGCCTACCCGAAATACGGGTTCAAGAAGGGGCCCTGCTGAAGTTCAACTTTTTTGTTTGGCCCTCTAAATTTAGCTTGGGGGCTTGTTTAGAGGGTCTGCTGGAGTTAATGGTGTTTAGTTTAAGTGGTCAACGCGCAAGGATGGCATTGTCGTCTGGACAGCTGTGATTACCAGTACCTTAATTTAGGGTGAAAACGGATCGAATACGGACGGATATTACCGGATACGGATTTAGATAATTTTATTTCTCTCGGATCCGGATCGGATACGGATAGTGTCCACTTGTGACGGATAATATAGGAATCGATATCGACATTCTAAATATCCAACTTTTACTATTTGGATTTGGATCGGTAACGGATACTAACTATCTGAATTCGGATTCGGACGGATATAAACCCCTCCAAACGAATACGAACTTGGTTACGGACGGAAAATATCTGTACCATTTTCACCCTTACTTGATTTCTCTACGCATGTGCCCATTGTATGACAACCGCACGTTTTAATTGTTGTTGATATATTACCACGTACTGGAGTGGACGTGAAATAATACTCACTGCTACAAAACTCTCACATATATTCCTCCGCATACGTAAATGAGGTTTTCCGACCAGTATTGATGTCAGTTTTTACAGCAGTGATTAAGCTAGATATTTTATATATAAATATATCTATGCTAGAACAGTTCGGAAAATAAACTTTATAGATGGGAAATACAACTTGCCTTTGAAAACTTTTTTGCATCGAGAGATGGTGAACAACTGAACATACACAGCATGACCAGGATTGGGATGCTTCAAGAAATCGAGCCGCTTAGAAAATTACTTTGCGTTGCATTGCATGCATATATATCGTGTCAACACGGAGGACATTTGCCACACCAGAAGAGACGTCGCCGAGAAGTGGATGGAGTTGTCAGCGGGGATAGAGGCTTTGGCCAAGTGACTGGCCGAGACAGTGGACGCTGACCGCCGGGCGGCAGCAGTGCGACTTGAGACGACAGGTGGATTTCAAGAGGATTCCTCGCTTGGAAGTTGGAACAAGGCCCTGGATCCTCAGCCCGGGTACGTCCGCCTTCAGTTTCTCCTTGGCGCGGCCATCGTTCACTACCTCAATGTGGTCGTCGTGTGACAACTGCATCTTCCAAAAAGATAACTGCTACGCAAAGATCGTATGAACTCTCCTTCGAGGATATAATTTTAATTGAAAATAAATTAAAGCCGATATGTAAAAGGTTTCCTTCTCGTATGGGTTATTTTTAGTAATAGAATTAAGTTTGTGTCTACAAGTCTACTCATCCTAATGCTACAGCTCGGATAAGAGTTGCTCAAAAAGGAAAAGTAGTGTTATGGCCTTATGGGCAGTCACCTGGGCCAACCGAGATTCATTAGGGTTGGATTAAGGATAAGATCATATTTCTTAGATGTTAAGACGTTATAAGTAATTAAACCTCTCTATATGATTATTGATAAATAGAGATATGTACCAGTTGAAGATTAGCAATGAGAATATCAATTTATTAGAGTTAACTTCTCTAACTCTACTCCTGTAGTCCAGCTGCCACCTATTGGGGAGGTGGGGCTGTTTGGGTTCAAAAACAATCCAATATTTATACGTGACAATTGGTATCAGATTGCTTTGATTTCGTATCCAAAAGTGAGTGAGCCGATATATGTGATGCTACTAACTACGAACTCATCGATTTCGTCACGAGAGACCGACAACGCAGACGTAGAATCCCCGCGGCATTTTTTGCTGGTAGTCATACGGCGTGAGGCAACTTACTGAACGGGAGCCTCTAGCTGAGCATGTGGCGACTGACTACCACTGAACAACCAAGTTTTTTTTTCCCAGTGATTCAGCCGGACACGTGGTGCAAAGCAATAAGCTGAAGAGGTCACTGCTAGAAAATCTTCTATCAATACCGGTCACAAACTCCCCTTAGTACCGGTCAGTACTGGCTGGCCGGCACTAATGTGTTGTGATATGATCCAAATTCACCGACGGAGCGAAGCGGAGGCCCATCAACAAAGATTTGGGCCGGAGCAAAAGGGTACTGTGTTTTTCTCTCATGAGCGCACAGTTTAGTCCCACATCGGCAACACAACCAAGCACGGTCACGTTAGCTGCCTATATAATAGAGCTTTGCCCTTGATGAATAATCATCCTCTTGTATGCCGCCAATAGGCGTTGTAAACACACATCTGATATAGTACAGTTTTGCTGGCTGGCGCCCGTGGTTTTTCCCTTCTACATTGGGAGGGTTTTCCACGTTAAATCTCGTGTATCCTGCAGTTTGATTCTTTTACTTGTCGTTGTTTATTCGTCATTATTTATGACAAGTGGTACCAGAGCCGGTTTCAGATTCGGTTTCCTTAATGTCGACGATGACGAAGTTTGATCTACCACTGTTGGATTACAAGACGAGGTTCACGCTGTGGCAAGTCAAGATGCGGGCTGTTCTGGCCATATATCTATGTTCAAGAAGATTGTTTCTGACCTAGCGTCGATGGAGGTTAACTATGATGATGAGGACTTAGGTCTCCTATTGTTATGTTCTCTGCCAAACTCTTTTGCAAATTTCCGTGACACCTTGTTGATTAGCCGTGATGAACTAACCGTTTCGGAAGTTTATGAGGCACTCCAATCAAGGGAAAAGATGAAAGGCATGGCGCAGCCTGATGGATCGTCATCGTCCAAGGGTGATGCTTTGCAAGTGAGAGGCACACCGGAGCAGAGATCATCCAATGAAAGTAATGATCGTTACAAGAGCTAAGAAAGTAGGGGTCGTTCTAAGTCCAGACCACCCAAGAAGGTATGTAAGTATTACAAGAAGAAATCACATTTTATTGAGGAGTGTTGGAAGCTTAAGAACAAAGAGAACAAGATAAATAATTCTGATGGTAAAGCCTCTATTGTTTCTGATGCTGGGAATACTTCTGATTCAGGAGATTGTCTGGTTGTTCTTGCTGGTTGTGTTTCTGGTCATGATGAATGGATACTTGATTCTGCATGTTCGTTTCATATCTGCACTAACAGAGATTGGTTTAGTTCATTTAAGCTTGTGCAGAAAGGGGATGTTGTGCGTATGGGAGACGATAATCCGTGTGACTTTGTGGGGATCGGCTCTGTTCAGATCAAGGCTCATGATGGCATGACACGCACGCTACAGAATGTGAGATACATACTAGGGATGGCCAGAAATCTGATTTCGCTCAGCACACTTGATGCAGAAGGATTCAAATACTCCGGTTCAGGCGGAGTTTTAAAGGTATCAAAAGGTTCTCTTGTTTGTTTAGTAGGTGATCTGAATTCTGCAAAGTTATATGTCCTAAGAGGAAGTACTTTACATGGTTCTGTTTCCGCTGCTGCTGTTAGTAATGCCGAACCTAATAAGACTAACATTTAGCATATGCGTCTTGCACATATGAGTGAACTTGGTATGACAGAATTGATGAAGAGAAACCTACTGGATGGTTGTATTTTGAGTAGCAAGAAGTTATGTGAGCATTGTTTTTTCGGGAAGCATAAAAGGGTAAAGTTCAACACTGCTGTTCATACCACTAAAGGTACTCTTGATTATGTACATGCTGACTTATGGGGTCCTTCTCGTAAGCCTTCTTATAGTGGTGCTTGTTACATGCTTACTATTATTGATGACTACTATAGAAAAGTATGGCCTTACTTTCTGAAAAATAAAGATGATACTTTTGCTGCTTTTAAAGATTGGATAGTGATGATAGAAAGGCAAACAGATAGGAGGGTGAAGGTGCTTCGTACTGATAATGGTGGAGAATTTTGTTCTGCTGCGTTTAATAATTATTGCAGGTAGGAAGGCATTGTCAGGCACCACACCATACTGTATACTCCAAAGCAAAATGGTGTGGCTGAGCGCATGAACAGGACCATCATCTCGAAGGCTCGTCGCATGTTGTCCAATGCACGGATGAGCAAGTGTTTTTGGGCTGAAGTAGCTAACACCGCATGCTACTTGATAAACAGGTCGCCTTCTATTCCACTTAATAAGAAAACACCTATTGAGGTATGGTCTGGCACACCTGCTGATTATTCACAGTTGAAAGTTTTTGGCTGCACTGCTTATGCTCATGTTGATAATGGAAAATTGGAGCCTAGAGCTATTAGATGTCTTTTTCTTGGTTTTGGTTCGGGGGTTAAAGGATATAAGTTATGAAATCCCAAAAGTAAAAAGACTTTTATGAGCAGGAGTGTTGTTTTCAGTGAATCTGTAATGTTTAATGACAGTTTGTCCTCAGATGTTTCAGAAAGTGATGAGGATGTACAACAGCATACCAGCATGCAGGTGGAGCTTTTACATGATCAGTCAGGTGAACAGGTGGAGGCTATTACTGATTAGGAACTTGACGCAGATAACTTTGAGGTTCATGATAGTGTTCAGCAAAACTCACCTCCTCATTTGCAGCTAAAGGAGGATTTACCTATTGCTCAGCGCAAGTCAAAGAGAAATTGTGGACCTCCTAAACGTCTCATTGATGAGTGTAATCTAACCCATTATGCGTTGTGTTGTGCTGAATAGGTGGAGAATTCACATGAGCCGGCCACATATGTTGAGGCCATTAATTGTGATGATAAAGAGAAGTGGATTTCTGCTATGCATGAGGATATGCGATCACTTGAGAAGAATCATACTTGGGATTTTGTACCATTGCCAAAGAATAAGAAGACAGTCCGCTGCAAGTGGATCTTTAAGAGAAAGGAGAGTTTATCTCCAAGCGAGCCTCCAAGGTATAAGGCAAGGTTAGTAGCGAAAGGCTACAATCAAATTCATGGTGTTGATTATAATGATGTTTTCTCTCTTGAGGTAAAGCATAGTTCCATTCGCACATTCTTTAGTATTGTTGCTGCACATGATCTTGAGCTTGAACAGTTAGATGTGAAGACTGCATTTCTGCATAGTGAACTTAAGGAGGATATATACATGGACCATCCAGAAGGGTTCATAGTGCCAGGCAAGGAGAATTTTGTGTGCAAGTTGTAGAGATCATTGTATGGTTTGAAACAGTCCCCTCGTCAGTGTAATAAAAGGTTTTATTCTTTTATGCTGTTGCACGGTTTTAAGAGGTCTAAATTTGATAGTTGTGTCTACATCATGCATATTAATGAATCACCTATTTATTTGCTCATTTATGTTGATGATATGTTGATTGCTGCCAAGAGTAAAGTCGAAATTGCTAAGTTGAAGAAATTATTGAGTAGCGAATTTGACATGAAAGATCTTGGTGCTGCTAAGAAATTTTTGGGCATGGAAATTACTAGAGATAGAAAATCTGGTGTGCTATTTCTTAGTCAGCAGAATTATATTCAGAAAATTCTTTAGCGTTTCAACATGAATGATGCTAAGCCTGTCAGTACTCCTATTGCACCTCATTTTAAATTGTCGGCTGCTCAGTGTGCTAGTATAGATCAGGATATTGAGTACATGTCCAGAGTTCCTTATTCTAGTGCTGTTGGTTCTTTAATGTATGCCATGGTCTATTCTTGTCCAGATTTATCTTATGCTATGAGCCTGGTTAGTAGATATATGATTAATCCTGGTAAAGAACATTGGAAGGCAGTTCAGTGGATTTTTAGGTACCTTAGAGGCAATGCAGATTCTTGTATGAACTTTGGCAGAACTGAGAAGGGACTTATTGGTTATGTTGATTCAGATTTTGCTGCTGATGTTGATAGGCGAAGGTTGCTCACAAGTTATGTGTTCACTGTTGGCAGTTGTGCTGTGAGCTGGAAGGCTACTTTGCAGTGTGTTGTGGTTTGTCTACTACGGAGGCAGAATATATGGCTATTGCTGAGGCGTGCAAGGAATTAATTTGGATGAGCGGATTGTACTCTGAGCTGGTTTGGGCTGATTTTTGCATTGATTTATATTGTGATAGTCAAAGTGCTATTTACCATACCAAATATCAGATGTTCCATGAGAGGACAAAGCATATTGACATCAAGTATCATTATGTACGAGATGTGGTTGAGGAAGGTAAGCTGAAAGTATGCAAGATCAACACTCATGATAATCCAGCTGATATGATGACTAAACATGTGAAGTGAAAATGCTACAAGAGAATTTGTCTCAGGTGGAGTTTGTTGTGATATGATCCAAATTCACCGACGGAGCAAAAGCGGAGGCACATCACCAGAGGTTTGGGCCGGAGCAAAGGGGTACTATGTTTTTCTCTCACGGGCGCACAATTTAGTCCCACATCGGCAACGCAACCAAGCACGGTCACGTGAGCTGCCTATATAATAGAGCTTTGCCCTTGATAAATAATCATCCTCGTGTCTCCTGCGGTTTGATTCTTTTACTTGTCATCGTTTAATCGTCATTATTTATAACATAACGTGCATGCTAGTTAGTACCGGGTGGGTAGCCGGTACTAAAGGGCGCGGGTTACCGACTTTTAGTACCGACTGCTGTTACCAACCAGCACTAATGTGGCTCCCTGGTCCTTCTAAGTTTAGACCCGGTACTAAAATGGCTCACCGCCACTTTACTACCGGGTATTTTTATGACTGGTACTAAATGTAAGCGACGAATGTGAGTTTTTTTAGCAGTGGTAGAGGCTCCGTAGGCCTTCAATCCTTTCTGCATTATGAATTTAACTATACGGAGTATGTCCAAAACAGGACAGGTCATTTCTTAATTGAAATCACCTTGTCTTGCCCAATGAACCAGGTCATGGCCAGCTTGATCCCTAGCGATTGATAATGATTGATAATGTTCGACTAAGTGTAGGTTCATGATTACCCAATCACCAAATTAACACGATCAGAAGCGATTGATAATGTTATGGAACTGGTTGTTCATTTAAAACAGATAATTTCTTTTGTTAAGGAACTGTTTGCTCATGAAAGATCTTGAGCAGTGCACTTCTCTCAGACTCCATTGGCTCTCTTGTAGCATGAAATCTCTTGTAGCATGAAACAGATCAATACTGGTTAAATGCTTTACTGTTATCGTAGGCCTGTGTATATTTGCACTATAGGATATGACAACTCTGTATATGCCTTCATGCATGAACGTTGCAAACTACCTTCGTAAAAAAAAATGCAAACTAAATATCACACTATCATAATGAAATGTCATGCATCGCTTTCTCGTACAATACGTCACTGCTGAGTTAGTGCTACATTTTTCCACTTCCCTGCTATTCAATGCTTTTATTGATCTTTTTGAAATGGCCCAAAGTCTATTATTGTTGCCAATCAATTTGAAATAAAAATTTGACGAAAGAATAGCCAAATTCCATTACTGAGCTCACCGCCTCACGGGCCACAAAATCTTACTATTACTAACTGGAGGCTCCTTTTGAAGCCTTCACATTAATCCTCACGAGATGCGATAGAAAAAAGATAGATCTTAGAAAATCTTACAATAATTAGAAACATCTGGCTATTAAACGGTTAACCTCTCATCATCCTAGGCAATAATAGCCATTAAATCTATTTTTATTTAAAAAATTTCCCACCTTTGTCATTATAAAAAATAGCCTAAAGTAACCCCCAATACTTGGTTATAAATTACCCGCTTTACCATTATAGAAAAAATAACATACATAGAAAAAAGAGATCTATCAAGAAATTAATAAAAAATAGAAAATCGTCATTATTATCTAACCAATGAATGTAGAGGCTTTCCTACGTGCTAATCCCGTCATCTACATGCCCGTGATGTGTCTTTTTTACCCTAGCCGCCACATGCTAAGCCCCATCAAGAGAAGGTCTTCGCCGCCATGGATGAGCTAAACAAGTAGTCGCTGGAAGCCCTCTGCACCGCGAACCTTACGAGCATCCTGTGCGCCAGTGCAGTAGCAACACATGGGATGGATATATGTATGGCGCGCATCTCTTGCAAAAGACGACAAGGGACCATGATCGAGAGTGGTGGCGCAGGTGCACGGGCCATTGCAAATGACACTGGCTGCAGGTAGCGTAGTTGTTGAGCGCGCAGCAGAGACTTGATGCTTGAGAGTTGAGATGGACGTTGTCCCATGGCTAGAAGGAAGAAGGCATGCATGCCGATATAGTCTCACATGTGGTTGAGATCGATGAGCTGGTGTGATTTGAATTGTGGTCATTAGAAATATGTTCACCCATCCGGTAGCACCTATTATGATCCTGCTGCATTTTGGTATGTAACTCTAACGATCCTACCATCTTCTATTATACGTTTTCTACTTTAAATTGCATAGGATCACCTCATATTATTTAGACTATGCAGTTGTGCATGATTGATTGATTCTTAACGAGAGATAATAGATGCAATAATTAAATAAATAACATAATGTTCTGCTCTTGGCAAATTAAGAGAGGCGAAACAACTGTAAATAAATAAGCATTGCATATATCAAACAAGTCATGCAAACAAATCCATGACTGTGGTGTCAAGCAAAACTACGGAACATGGAGATAATGTGTTAATGGATTCGAAGTATATATGTACGAGACATACTGATGCAGAACTATGAGAATTCTTATGTCATAACTTTTTTTTTGAACGAACAACACTCGACGAGTGAGTTTCTATTAATATAGCAGAAAAAATACAAGACTACGGCCCGGGCAGGCCATAGGCAGGAAACAGAAAAGAAAAGAAAAACAAACAACAAACTCGCCCGGTTGGATTGGGACGTCAACACGGGTTACCGCTCGACTACGCACGCTGACCGGTTGGATTGGGACATCAACACGGTCATACACAACTCACAACGACAAAAAGGACATCACAGCCGCGACTTCCACCTACAACCGCACACCTGCGGGTAACGAACCACTGAAGCAAGCCGGCGCCGATAAAGAAGCCGGAGAGGCAGACACCACCACACCTAGAGGGCCACTGCTGTGCAGGACCGACCGCCGTCGTGCTGCTACACCCAACCAACCGCCCGACGACATGAAACTACCGAGTCCGAAGCAACTCAACGCGCGGGGGCCTCGCCAC